>MJUU01061354.1:55550-105043 GCA_002080025.1 Modiolus philippinarum
CATAGAATTTTCCTCGAAAGTGCCTTAGAAGTACCTGCCAAACTCGTAAAGGGCATCTCTAAAATTCCACAGTAAAAAAGTCTCTCTTTTGTTAGTAAATGAATTGTGGCTAATTAGAATTAGTATTGTATATTTTTGTACATATTTGTTTATTACATTTTTTCTTGTCAAAAATTTGAAACAAATAGCAGATGCATTTATGACTCCTTTTTTCAGCTACTCTATGAAATCTTTACAAACGTATAGAATTCCAAATGCATTTTAGCCCCACTCATATTTTCATAGTCCTTCATGTATATTAACATTATTAAAAATACACCTATTTTCCATCTGATCTGAACAAAAAAGATAATTATACATTTATTTCTATATTCATATTTTAGGCATCTGTTGCTATGGAAATGGCAGAGGCAATTATGTTTGTTAATTCAACTGACGTTATGTTAGCGGCAAAGGCAATAATAAATACCGTCGAAAAAGCTAGTGGAAAGGATGTACATATATCAAATAGCTGTTGCATAGATGAAACCTTTTGTAGCTGCGGAAATAAGAGACAAGGTTCGAAAGTTAGCTCTGTTTGCGTACTGTTGTGATAACCCTTCACCAAGAGATTGCTGTAATGAAACATGAAGCAAACGAAATTTGGTCATGCTTCTATAAATAAGAACGCAATCACAGAATTAGAACTACGGTAACAGGCACAAAGGTAACTGTGTTCAGTAATTGTGTAGAAGGGTATTTTGAAAGATGTTTTCATCGCATTCTAGAGCTAGGATTTGACAAGGCTGGATAGTGAACAGACGGGTTAGTCACCAGATATGAGCTAGCGTATTCTGATTGCGTGGAGTGAGACAATATCAAATATTCTTAAGCTTTTTCAATGCATTATATGTATATAAGATTTATATAAGTGGTGCTATGTAATCTATTTGTAAATATCATATGCAAAACGTCTATAAAGTACAGATGATTTGCTACCATGTATATCACAGGCTCCAAATATCATACACTATTTAGCTGGGTGATTAGGATAGCATATACAAAGTTCTTTGTTGACAGCAGCACTAGGACAATAGATGTCGTTGGGACGTAGGTTGATTTATAAAGATTGAAATATTACGACTTTTCCAAGACCAAAGGCTCACCTGAGGATGTATCGCTCACCATTGGCCTGATAGACAAAAAATTTTTAAAGGGACCAACCAAGGGATATTGTAGTCAAATTTTGTCCATTTGGCAAAAATGCAAAATTTTGGTGATCAGGGGGCACTAACTCCTACATGACTTTCTGGCTTTGTCTCAAAAATTGCAGGCTAGATAGATCTTGGCCTAGCTAATATTTTATCAATGTACACTTGGCCTCTATCCTTTATAGTTTTATAAATAAAGGACGAAAAACTGAAAAATATTATAATTTTGGAAAATAAAGGGAAATGACTCCTATATAATTTATTTCATAACTACAGGGTAGGTAGATCTTGACATGGGAAACATTTTGTCAATTATACCTGACCTCTATAATTTAAAGTTTAAAGTTCTGGAAATAACTGACGAAACATTTAAGAATTTTCAAATTTTTGTGAATAAAGGGTAATTACTCCTACATGTATATAGTTTTGGGAATTTCTTTTAAAATTGAAGGGTACGTAGATGTTGGCATGGCTAGCTTTTTTTTAATCTACACTTGACCTTTATAAGTCTTTAAGATTTGGAAATAAAAGACAAAAATATGAAAATTTTGATAATTCAGTGAAAAAAGCAAAAACCCCCACACGGCCTTTTTGATTTGCCTCAAAATATAGGCTAGGTAGATCTTGACTTTGCAAATATTTAATCAATTACACTTGACTGCTATCATTTATAGTTTTATTAATAAATAACGAAAAACATAAAGGTTGCAAAATCTTGCTGAATAAAGAGCAAAAGCTCCTACATGGGTTTTGGAAATTTTTTTTTCAAAATTAAAGGGTAGGTAGATTTTGACATGGCGAACATTTCAGCGATTTACATTTAAATTAAAGTATCTTTCATAGCTTTTGAATTAAATGACATTTGAAAATTCGGTGCAAAAGACAAAAACACTTTTAACGGATAAATAAATTTCATTTAAAATTGCAGGTTGCGCAGATCTTGCCATTTTGAACAATTTTACTGCAATTTATCCATATGTTCTATTGTTATCATAGGCGGCCATGATAAATCCAACACAAGTTTGAGAAGCCATACCTTGGTAATGATTCAGTTCAAGTTTCATTTCATTTAGCCTTATTATTTCAGAGGTGAAGATTTTTTTTGAAATTATCGACGAGTGGAAAACGGTTGGACGACAGACGGACGACGGAAGCATAGCGATTCTTAAAGCTTTTATGTTATACATATTATCATATTACGGTTTTCCTAGTTTGCATTAATAGCGTGATTAATTTCTGATTTTTAAAATTAATCTGTTCTTTCATTAGACAGTCTAACAAATAAAGAGTACAGATCACCATATGTAGGTCAATGTAATAACATAAATTCAAAACCTTTAAGACTTGGTGTAAGGTTATCGGTCACTGTGGCACGTGAACTACTGTCTAAATTTTATTTGGGTTAATGTAAATGAGTGTAATAACAACATTACCGAACAGAATTGTCCGGAGCCAAAGTCTAAGAGGCATAAAGAAAAAAAAACAAAACAGGTGGAAAACCAGGGGAAACATTTTTGTAGATAACATGTATTGTTGACACTTTGAGATGTTTTGACTTATATAGGTAAATAATCTGAATAACCCATTTGAAAGGGGGCTAACTATCAAGTTTCATTCTGACACTGATATACAAAGAGCCTTGAGTTTATGTAGTATGCAAAAATCCGAAGTTCAACACACTTTTGTTAAGGAAGTTTCTTGAGCGCAGAACATTTAAGGACATTTAAACTGTTGCTACCCTTATTGCTTTTGAGGTTTTTTTGCAGCAAAGGGAAGGACAAAACATTAAAATGCAATAATGAAACAACTTCAGTAGAATACCGAATCAACAAGGCGGGTGTGCTTATTACAGGGGCATGGCTTAACTAGAATACAGAACACCAAAGACAAAACAAAAACATGATGCAGTCATAAGGAACAGAAATTAAAAAAAAAATAAAACATTCAGTACACTTTTAGTGTGAACTCCCATAAACACCTGGAGTGACAACAGGTGCTAAGGAAGGTGTCTTCACTAGCGGTCATAATATCAGTGAGTCATTCCAGAAATAAGTCAAGAGCTGGAAATGTCAAATGTCATATCATTAGGGACACCGACATCTCATATCGTTCAATTACGTCATGGTGATGGCCATAAATTTCTGAAAGGATGAAAGTAACAAATCGTATATGAAATGTATATAGATTTTATTCATTGTAATTTAAAGCTATAGTATCAAAAACACACATTTAAGATTTGTTTTGCCGCATACATTTTGACAGCATCGATTTGTTTTCGAGACAAATTAAGTTGAAAAGGGATCATATCTAATGACATTTCTGGCTACAGCGCTTTTTGCACATTGTGTGCCACTTTTATATATTAGCGTATTTGTTGTCAATGGTATTTACTTGTGCAACCAAGCTCTATTTTCAGCAAACTTCAGTGTCTACCTTGCTTACTTCAGAACGTCATGAAACTTACTTGCACAGGATTTAAGCAGGTAGACCTAAGTTAAGGGACACAACTCTTAAAAGTCGCTAGTATGTTTGTTTTAATCATCTTTATTTAATATATTCAAAGCTTCTAAGTGACTTCTTTCTGATGAAACTGTTAACTTTAAACGCATTACTGATTTAAGGCGTTATCCCACTCTTTGGGTTGCTACCTTTATAGGTGTTTCTTTTTCTCGAACATTTTACCTTTTGTGAGATCTACTTCACGTGTACCTATTGTTAGCTGCCTTAAGTCAAAATAGTGAAAGCCATTTGCATTTTATAGAATATACTGTTATTTCTACATTGTGTCACGAGTGATAGACGGTCAAAACTTAAGTGTCACCACCTTTAAATTGTTTCTGGAGTATTGCACATATAATACACAAGTAAGACACATATATGTACCTTTAAAAATACAAATAGCAAAAAAATAAATACATCAAAATCTAATCAACCCCGTAAGAGCCAAATTGGAAATAATGTTGTTTTTTGGATCTTAAGTCGTGAACATGATGATCAGGACATTATTTGTCTGTCGAGTTTATTATGGAAAGACATAAAAAAAAGCTTGCTGACCTTAAAAAAAATAGAATTCCGTCGTAATCTGTGTAAAAAATGTTGGTACTGATAAGAGAATCGGGAGGTATCAAGAAAATACCGCTTACAATCTTTCTTGTGAAGCTGGAATCAAACATAAAAAAAACTACTTTTGAAATCTGCATAAATTATCTTTGAGTTAGATTCAGCAAAGAAAAAAAAAGATTGAGCAAAATGAAAGCCACATTGCAAATTCAAAGATTCATTTCAAATCAATATTACAAATACAGGACTAGTTCAATTTTATTTTTTCGAAAGGTAAAACAAAAGTATTTTTACTATGAGGTCTCTGATAAATCCCATTTCGAATGAAAAAAAATATCTATACATCATAATATATATAAAATTGCATATTTGTGAATACATTTTTCGCAAAATATAATTAGCACACATAAGAGAGTATGTTGTGTGATAATCTGCTCGGCACGATGTACAAAACATTACTATGCAAAAATATATATACAACGGTATTTAATGATGTATTTTAAAATTGACAGTCCACAGGATTCCAACACAGCAGTCAAATGTTACGACTGGATTTGAACGAAAACTAAATTCAAATGTATATATATGTTGAATCAACGTCAAATCTAGCACTGTTCAGAGCACTTGTTGGATCACTGTCGTCATCTGTACCCAGGGTAGATAATCTTGTCCCTGAGCGTTGAACAAACCGGTGTGGAAATTTGTACTTGTACTTCATATCGTTTGCATAAAGTTTGTATTTGGCGTCACGCAATTTAACGGCATGTTTTACAACAGGGTGGTGGTTTAAATCCTGATTATTCAAAGCTAAATTAAATGATAATGGTGACGAAACTGGAATCTCGAACATAGTATGACCCATGGGATTCAAGATGCATCCAACGACCGTGTTTTCTTCAAATGAATCTATTAACGTGAAAAGTCCTGAAAATGATTTTAGTCTAGGTTTCTGTTTACTACTGATGAATCTAACTACCATTGGAAACTTTTGATGGGCTACAAGATAGCTGGCACTAACGGCCATTGTATCACTATCCGTTAATACTTCTGCAAATTCACCGGGATGATCGAAATCAATGACTATTTGGACTCCTTTCTCATCTTTACACTTAAGATAATTATGCTGAATAAATTCTTTCTTCCTTTTAGAAGTCCCACTACAAATATTTTCTACGATGAAAACGTTTCCTGGAGTGTATGCTGTTCTATATAAGTCATTTATCATGGCATCTTGATTAAGGCGAAATGCCGTTACATTCGTCATGTTTAAAAATGCTCGGACACGGTTTTTAGCAAGTGCTGCAATACTTTTATATGATGTGTTGTCTTTACATGTACGTAATTGTAACCTCAGAAACAGACCTGTAAAATTACAAAGAAGTCATATCAATAACAAAATACCGAAGTTACTGTGAATTTATGTTCTGCCTATGCGCATTTCGACAACTTATGTCTCTTCAATATTAAAAATTTGATTTACGACCACAAATGAAAAAATATATAATAATGTTAATATGGTACACCTTTTACAAACGTATGTATACCATTTAAACTTATTTTGAGATTCAGCTAAAGAAATGATGTCATAAAATAGAGTCCTTGTTTGACATTTTTATCTAAATTGTTAGTCGATGATTTAGTCTGCAAAACATCATATCAGCTGGTAAATCAGCTATATTCCATTTGTCAAGAAACATATATACTTTTTGAAGACTACAGAGGTAATATTAACTACATATATACAATTGAAGAAATAGATGTTTTGAATGTAATTGTTGAAAGGATAAGTGAAATGTACCTTAAAAGGGAACGGTATATCAGAGGTAATATTAACTACATATATACAATTGAAGAAATAGATGTTTTGAATGTAATTGTTGAAAGGATAAGTGAAATGTACCTTAAAAGGGAACGGTATATAAATCCCCTATAGTATATATATTTCTGTAATTACAGAAATACAGTATGTCAGATGGCGTGGGCAGTGTAATATCTGTGCATTCGAAGAACAGCCAAATCCCTCGGTGGGAAGGCAATCTCGATATTCATTTCTCTAATTCTAACCCCGTTGGG
This sequence comes from Modiolus philippinarum, assembly GCA_002080025.1. NCBI lineage: Eukaryota > Metazoa > Mollusca > Bivalvia > Mytilida > Modiolidae > Modiolus > Modiolus philippinarum. The sequence goes on from MJUU01061354.1 coordinate 61,874, forward strand.
TTCCTACGATAGACCGTTATATTTTAATTTTTAGGCCCTGCATTAGCGTAAATATTCGCAAATCTGGGGAGATGAACAAGTTTCCACGTTGACTGAATTTATAGACATCTTCTTTCTGTAATTACATATATATATAATATGACAGATTTTGTTTATATTTCTGTAATTGATATATATTTGAAAAAGATAATGTATATTTATATATTTTCTGGTACAAGACCTAGCACCACCAATCTAACTTATATAAAAGATAGAAATCCTTATTAAATTGATAATGATTTAACATTATATACCTTATGTGTTTTTATTTTGTGTTTGTCATGTTTGTCTTGGTTAAAATTCAAATGTTGGATTGAACCAATAAAACTCTGTTCTTCTCTGTTCTATATCATACAAGATGTGTGTGGCGTTTATGTTTGAGAAGGGAAAAATTGTATTCATATTTGTATTTTTGGTTAAGAGAATGATTATCCATATCTGTACATGTCAGATGAAATTGGAGAGCTGGGAGATATTTTGATTATGAGATAGTGGTTTTTTATTTTTCTTTCTATTTTAACACTTTATAGCTCTTGTTTTGCTATTTTAATCAACCAACAAATAATCCTTAATGCTTTACTACCCCACAATATTGTTTGAGATTATATTTCTATTCTTTAGATGAATGATAATCGCTTTGACCTCAATTCGTTTTTACAGATTTACTGATATTAATTCAATTAAGAAGTTGTTGATATTGTTATCGTGACAGAATATAATTTCCACCATAAAATTTGTTCCATATAATTATAACATTTGTTCCTAACGGAATAAACTTCATGTAATATTTGTTCCCAAAGGAAGAAATATTATGCCATTGTTCATAATATTTCTTCCATTGGAACTTTTGTCAGGTTGAACAAATATATGTTGACATTATTTCGGATTTTATTATATGGTTTTTATTACCAAATGTAGCTAAAAATTACGCTAACACGTTTTTATAATTACATGAAATGTCATGGAAAGATACAATCGTCAGCACTAACTGGTTTAAATATGATGCTTTGAGGGCCATGTAAAATGTTATCTAACTTTGATCGACAAATTCTATACTAAAACAATGAAAGGATATGGAGTAAATGTACATGAGACAAGGTCTTTACAAATACATGTTGAAACTTATCAATGGAACAAAGTATTAGTGTTGTTCTTCAACTTGAAGTCATAACGAAGTCTTCAACAATGAGCTATGCTCATACCAAAATAAACAAACGAGTTAAAATTCTTGTCGAACTGCGATAAAAGATACACACATATCAAAACGTAAAAAAGATTAAAAAACAAGCAGACAGAGGTAGGGATTGGCCAAGATCATCGACATTGATGTCTTCAAGGGGCCGTGGGCTGAGAAGTGAAATCCTACGTCACAAGTGGAATACAGGTAAAATAAATTTGATGTTTATAGTATAGAGTAATTGTTTATAGGTAAAATGAATTTGTTTTATTTACCCAGTAAATCAGTTACTTTCACCAAACATATCAAATTAATTGGCAAAAACAACGGCAGTAGAATACCGAAGGAACAAATCACACAATTACATAAATCAAAGTCCAGAGTCAAGGCAAAAGCAAGGACACCAGAAAACGGTAGACCAAAGACGCTGAACAACCACAAAACACGCTAAAACCACCAAAACACTAAATACTTCAGCCCTTACAGTGTGCACTGTCTAGAAAAAAAAAATAAACAGAGTGATATCAGGTGCTCCGGAAGGGTAAGCATGTCCTGCCCTGTATACAGCATCCGTCACGATGTCAATGAGTCAATCCAGGGTAAAGTCACACTTGGTAATGTCAAAACCAGGAGACGTGAATCTAGCTGAAAATGTCCGTTCTCATTTGTGACATCGACATTTTATGCCTATCTATGATGTCATGGTGACGGCCATAAAATTTCTGAAGGACGAAAGTAACAACCACTGAACATATCCCTGACTCAGCAGTTTTTGCGACAGTGCTTTTGCTCTTTCCACAAAGTTACTGTATGAACTAAAAGCTCTACAGTAACGAATTAATTTAAGAAACAGATTATTGCAAGCGGGCTTTATGCGAATTAGAACATGGGTAGACCTTATATTTGTCAATATTTTATGCCGAGCGATAGCGAGGTATAAAATGAAAACAAATATAAGGTCTGACCATGTTCTAAATCGCATAGAGGCCAATTGCAATAATCTTTTTCGATTCTAATATATTTAACAAGAGTTTTGAACATTCGAAGCGGCTCTTAGAGAGCAATATTTGGTTTTGCGCTAGAATTGAAATAGGTCGGAAAACTGCATACAAACACACATAATTGGACATAGAGAAATCTAAATTCGTTTTTTTACCAATACAAGTGGCTCATAAGCTTATGAATTAATACAAATAATCTGTTATTAAAAATATAAAATACGGATATTTGAAAATCGAAACGGGTATAAGTGTGTAAGTGTGAGCTGGTTGAATTTCTGATTTAAATATTTAAATGACTGCTTAGTTATGTTATTTTTGAAGAAAAAAAAAAAAAAAAAAAAAAAAAAAAAAAAGGTATAATTTTATTAACGTTAAAAATTTAAAATGTTATATTTAAATCGTAAAGCATGATATGCAACACACTAGATAAAATTTCATAACAACAGCACATTCGTTACTAGGTTACGGTTATGTCAATTTCAGTTCCGAATCTTAAATTTAGCCGCTGATGTGGATTTTTTGGTGATTCATTATTCAAAACTTTATTTACACAAAATAAAATGAATATTGAGTGAATAAAATGTGAAATTGTGCAATACGAGTGTCCTTTTTAAAAAAAATATACGCATGTGCTAAAAATATTGCTGGAATTAGAACATAGGAAAAATGAAAGGATATGGAGTGAATGTACCTGTGACAAAAACGCACACGATACATAGAAAACTCCAGTTTATCAAGGACAGGGCTTTTATTCCTGCCTATTCCTTTTATTCCTGTCGAATAGTTTTGTTTCTAAAGCAAAAGAAGGAAGTCATATTAGACTGTGAAATATACACTCCATATGTTGGTGAGGTATGTATATTGCTGCTGAGGAAGGAAAAGTTCAGAATTAGGATATCAAGAATCATCACGTTTGTCATATAACCTAGATTTAAGACGTCCATGTTCGTCAATGTATAACAAAAGATCGAGGTATGAAACAGAATTGGGTGTATCGGTTGAGTTCACTAGGGTTCCGATGTAAATATTCTTTAAAATGTTGGGTTATTAAGTGGGAGTACATCGTCTATATATCTGAAGCTGAAATTAAAAGTCCAAAGTGTTCCCATAAATTCTGTCATTCGTTAACTGAGCAAAAATCTTATTCTAATATGAGAACAATGGAAACCATGACGACCAGCCATATGAAAATCTCCAATAACGTTATGAGCGACGTCACAACAGTATTTACGCTGAAACAAACGACGTCATTATATGTTTTGTGTACACAAACGTTAGTAAATCTTATGTTATGGCTGCCATTACATTGTACAGTATAGGTTCATCTAGATTATGAAATGTCATATTAGAATCGAAATATACGCCGGTGGTTTGTGGTCGATTTACATGTACATATGGGTGTCGATTATTTTCGTTTATTTTACCCCTCGCTCCGCTGCGCTACACTCTGGGTAAAATATTAACGAAAATAATGGCCATCCATATGTAAATCTCCAACAAACCACCAGCGCCCATGAATAATTTCTTAAATAGAAGATAATCACAACATTTAAACAACAACAGGACACTCATCGAGTCAATTGTAAGAAGCACTGTCAGAATAACTACAGCTGATTCACGAGAAACCAGTTATATACAGATACAAAACTTCAAAAATGATGGTTACAGAACTAAAAGCCACAAGCTATTTGATAACATTTCTTAAGCTCGTGGAAATACTACTGATTATGAGTTTAATTAAAGCAATTAAACGGGAATGAACTTGTGAATAACAAAACATACATGGTATAGAAATGACCACGTTATTAAAAATATCTGAGTACAGTTGCATTAATAGTGTATGTTTCTATTCATTAGTATAAAAGTTTTAAAATTAGTTTTCGAAGAATTAAAGATCATATCAAAGTAATAGGCTTGAATCTTTATATCAATAGTTACTTTTTATGGTTAAAAATCAAAGCTATGATCTACTGTCAAAATAATAACAAAACGTCTACCGTCTTTACCTTAATGCGGTATCAGTAAATAGTCACGTACAAGTGATAAATGTACTGATTTTATAATTTTTATAATTAAGCTGTGTATATAATAAAATACTCGTATTCATAATGGTCGAGTATTCAGCATCAAAGTATACTATATGTTAAAGATAGTTTATAACATGGCATTTTTCATATCAGACCTATTATTAGCCATTGGTGAGTATATTAGCCCGAGAAACGGGAGGCTGGCCATGGGTTGATAATGAGTCTGATATGAAAAGTGGCATTGTTATGAAATTTCTATCATATGAAACATCTCCGATTTTATACTATAATTTCGGGAATCGCACTTTTTGACAGTGATTGTAACATCGTAAATAAAAGCGTTGTTCAATTGATTTTTACCATGTATTTGTAGAGACTTTGTCTTCTTTGCATTTACTCCATATCTCTTCGTTGCTTTTTTATGGCGACTTCAAGATCAGGAACCCCACGAACCATAGTATTTTCACATATAGAGTCTCCTGTGCTATACTTGAATAATTGTTCCTTGAAATACAGTCAATACAGCCATAAGATATCTATATTTGTGGTGTTTGCTATTAATCAAATATATATATTACCTTCATAGTCTTCTGGTATCACTATGGTTTCACTGGTTTCGGAGTACTGCTGGGATGTGGAGGAAAAACTGATATTCCGTGCCAAAAGTTTCCGTACTGTTCTTTTGTCATAAAGCATGAGAGGATCAGTAAAATTTACTGGTAGTGGCTTTTCCGATGGCATCATTGTCGATTCTTGATTCCATTTTACAATTTGTGGCAAACTAAATTGGTCTAAAATCTCTTCGATCGTATACTCTTGGTTGCTCCATTGAGCCCGTCTTGGCTCTTCCCTGATACTTTCACGTTTAACAAGTGCTTGTCGTGAACGTGCTTTCTGTCGCACCGATCCTGACATATTCTCTGTAAAAATGTCGGATCACATTCTCATTTTAACTATGACATGACAACTACATATTAATATTTCCTTCTAAAACAATGGTTTTCAAGCTTAAATGAAAATTCTTTCACACCTGGTATTAACGTGTTAAACTGAGAACGATTTGTTGTTTTTCGTTGTGTATTGAAACGCATCGATTCGTTCTAAATTGTATAAAAGTATTCAATTGGTCTAATAATTATTTAAGTCCCATTCATAAAATACACAAAGCATGTTTAAATTTTTAGCTTATATAACCCTTCCTACCTTGGTCATTTATTAACCTTTTAATGCTAATTTGTGAAATAAATTATTTTGTGTAAAAATTCTTTTTACTAAAGTTGAAAGGTGCACAGTAAAAATGCAGAAAAATGTGTAGCTTTATTCAAAGGTGATGACGTCATACTGCTTAATATTCATTTATTGTAAGCTTAATTTTTAGCTAATTGGTTAAGCTATTTACTTTAAATCCAGAGTCAATTCAATGATTGCCATTAAATACCAAAAAAACAAAAAAAGAAGAAAAAATAAAAATCAAACGCACTGTCTATAACCCCCTTCCTTCCACACACAAACACAAATTTCTACAAAGAAAAGTAAAAGATTGGAATTTTCGAAGTAAAAAAGTTTGTTTTCCAGATTTCCAGAGGTGGGGGTTTTAGATTCTTTTGTTATCGCGGATGGGCTCATTCATTTGTTCCTACAAACAATTACATTCTCTTGTGCTAACACGAATTATCCGATCCCGCTCCCTATACACTAGGAGCAGTCGGGGTACATAATTTTTGAATATTATTCGGGTTATAGACAGGTGGATTCAATCGTTGGAATCAAATCCAAGAAAAGGGGGGTTATTTTCAAGTTTATTTCATGTGAACAAATTTACACGGTTCTAAGTGAAATGAACAATCTTTATTCAAGTTCAAATATTTGTTAGTCTTTGGAAAAAGTAGTTCAACTTTTTCAATAGAAATTTAAATAACAGTGTTTGCGGTTTGAGATTAGTTTGGGGTCAGGTTACTGACAAGGTTAAATCAGCACACTTTTCTTTTAAATGAAAATATTTTTTTTCTGATTTGTTTTTATGACAAATCTCCATAGCAAGCGAATCAGCTTGACTCGAAATGTTTTGGGAGAAGAGATCATAAGTGGTTATCAAAATGTATTATACTATATTGAAAGCTAAAATTTTACGAAAAAACAGTTTCTTATACAAAATAAGGAAATTCTAATTATGCACATTTCGTATCGACAGTTCTGAGATACACCTCTTACTTTTGTATTGTTTTTGTTATGTGTAATATGCTATGGGTATTTTGAAACAAAAATCTTCTATATTCCCTTTGCCTCTATCGCCTAGTATTTTTTCTCAAATCGTTTAAATTTGATATTCATTAATCAGACAACATTTATGAAATGACCAAATGCAGATATCAAAAGAACTGATTTTTATGTTTATCTTTATAAAGAAATGCATATTTGTACCCCTAAGGGTTGAAGGCATATATATAAACATATAGACATATAACGAAGTACAACATGGAATAAAATATACAAAATTATACGACTGTATACGTATTTTTAACATTTTTTTATATTGTTGTTGGTGAACCATGCAATCATTTGTCCACTTTTCTCAGTATAAGTGACTTTTTTTATAAATGGAGCAACATATTGCAAGTGATCCGATGAAGATAATATCTCAACAATATTTGTATTGTTATTATTATAATTATTTTCAAAAGTATTTACATTTTTGATTTAAAATTCCTGGAACTTTGTTATTTTGTTCCTTAAATAAATTAAATATGGTTTTAAATTTCAAAGTTTGATACATGTATAACACCTTGTGTTTTAATTTATACGTATTTGGGCTGATTCAATTTAAATACTTTTGATTACATAATACATTGTACAAACTGTATAATTTCTAAAATCCAAGTTAATCGGATAAATAAATAAATAAAATCATGAATTTAGTTTTATTTCAAAGTCGGAATGGAGAAATCTGATGTTTGTTAATTCCAGTTTTGAAATAAATCCCTAGTATACATGTACAAGATGTGAGATTTTTTGAAGTCTAGAAATGAAGTTAAGATCTAGGAGTGCTGAGATTCTAGCTACAATTATTTTATTATTCAAAGGTTTGTGAATTTTTAAATATAGTGTTCAATTCTTGATGTTTATATGCATGTATATAAAGACATATCCGTTTCCTCCATCAGGGACGAGGTGAGGTTAATACATAGCGAGTTTACTTTTAAGTGAAGTTTCTGCAGATGGCCATCTCGACAACATATGTCTCTTCAGTGCAGATCACTTCAAAACAGTCAAAAAAGTTTTTAGGTTCCAGCATCAAAGTACTGATCTACTTGGTTGGGAAATACATGTACCATCTTTGGACTAACAGTTCACATGTAGGGACATTGACTGAATAAATATCGATGTAACTGTAAATTTACTTTCTCTGTGGTTGACCATTACAGAGTTTTGTGTTTTTGAGATAGTCACATGAAAAGCCTTGCAACAAATTGTTTTGAGCTGTATACATTTATGATTGACCAGTTGCTGACCAAATTCTCTGCAGGACTATTAAAACTTACAATATACCAATATTACGAACTTTCCAATGGCCTTTTATAGGTTGTTCTCGCCCTGATACATCTGAAAACATTTCTGATAAGACTTTAAATAATCAAGTAATCAAAAACTCAATGATTATCATTTAAGGTAGATCGGTAGTATTATGCCATTTTGAATTTGTAATTTATACTGTTATGGTATTATCTGCTTTTTAAATATGCAAATATTTTTATTTGTAATATATCAATAAATATTATATCAGTGATACAAAAAGCAAATGATCTTCATTCACTTAATTTAACATGTATTTATCTTATTGGATGATGTTTGGTAATCTGATAATTAAATTGCTTGGAAGAGGAGATTTGAAAAAGGGAGATAATCCGATAAAAATATTTTACATAGATATCACTATGAAAATTCACATTTTTCAAATTATATGGAAAACAAAGTCGGTGACCCCTATTTTTCTTTATTTTTTTAAGAAAGTATGTTCAAAGGCCTAACATATGAGTAAAATAGAAAGAAATCTATGGAATAGTTTTAAAGAAAACAACCAAATACCTGTTTTTCCCTATATATTCATTAGAAATATTCAATTATTTTGATATCAGTTATTTTAAAAACAAGCATGGTGACCCCCCTTTTTTATTTTTTTATTTCAATGCTAATATAAAAAGGACACTTTCTTGAGAAAATAAAGAAAATCTATGGAAAAAAATTTTGGACTACCCATCTACCTGAAGCCAGGTTTACGGCAATATTTCAATGAGAACAAAATACAGAAAATTGTATTACTCCAGATGTTAATTTTACTGGCTCATGTCTTCAAAAAATTGGAATTCATTAAAATTTGGGGGTTAATTGACAGATAAAGGTACATATAAACGTTTCAGGTATCTTTTACAGTAAACATTGGCCAAGTGATATCTTCCAAGTCATCAAGATCATATACAAAAGTACAGACTTACACCTAAGTCATTACGAAACCAAGTACGTTCATAAGTTTTTTCCCATATTTGATTTTATATTAGTAATTTCCTCAGTTTCGCTATAGATACGATAACGTAACCCTCGGTCCACTACGTTCCCAGGAGGGAACGTAGTGGACTGAGGGTAACGTTATCGTATCTATACAGTTTCGTGTGTATAATAACGCATAAGTGCATGGTTCTATGCTGATTGAAAGAGCAACTGCCAGAAATATATTTTTTAGCATTTCTCATGTGACATTTTGTTTAATGATTTAATGTTTGACGTCAAAGTTGCTCAATTCATAAAACTAAAACAAGACAGAAATAAAGGTTGAAGGGAGAACCGGGGCAACAAGTTTTGATTGTCACTGAAACAGGTGAGAAATGGGTAGGGGTGGGAAATTTAGCCTTCAAGACAGCCCCAGGAGGCTGTTCTATTTCGAAACATAATCAAGGGATCTTTATAATGTTTTAGTTTGGGCATTTCTTCACATAAATCTTTTATAATTCTTTCTGTATTATGACCTGACTACCCCGTTTAGACAGGATATCATCCCATTAACCACATGGGGACGCACCCGGCAGATCTGTAGACGTAGTCCCTGAATTTAGGTGACGGGATATTTTATTTAACCAGTTTTTAAATCATTTCGTTAGAAGGTATTTTAATAATAAAAAAACTGGTACAGAAAAAAGGTTTTGTTTAAGGGTGCTCGCTGGTCACATTTCGGTATGTCTGTCAGAGTATTGGTTTCCTCTAATTTTATTCATTTCAAAGCATTATATTTTTTTTGCCACGAACGATGCACATTTTTTCTTTGTTTGATATTTTCATTTTATAACCTTTAGGAACATTCTGGCAAAAGATAATTTAATCATTTTTATTTTTTCACATACATTTATTGGTAAAGATTACTCATGTTGAACCTGTGAAAAACTCAGAGGATTTCAGTATTCCGTCAAATGATTGGATCACTTTTATCTCAAAAGCAAACTCAGCAGCCTATAATGTTTTTCTCTTACATTACTTTTTTCAGTTTTCTAACAAAAATAACATTTATGTTTATCCTATTTATTTTCAAATTGACCAGCAAACACCCTTAAAAGAAGCTTTTCTACCCCCTCATGCAAAGCTCTGTCCATGTTGGTTTTCACTTTACATCCTTTTGATTATCAGCTTTATACATCTTTCGATTTCCAATGCTTTGATTATGTCTGCACTGACGAAACTGGTCATATGCAGATAGTAGATTTATAGTAACTTAGATTCTTGTGTTATTTTTTACCACTAGTTCGATGCCACTGCTGATGGGCTGTAAGTCCCCGAGGGTATTTACTAAGGTACTGGCCCAATCACCGATTTTATTTGGAAACTGAGAAAATTTTGTTTAAAACGAGGAGTATCTCCTTCATGTAATGCTCTGTGTAGATCCTTTTGATCTCTCTCAGCTTTGATAGAAAAAAGAAGGGAAACGGGGAATGTGGCAAAGAGACAACGACCCAAAGGGGAGTAATAACAACTCAAAGCTACCATAAGATCTTCAATGAACGGTGAGAAAACCCCACACCATATGGCAGGTCGGAGTCGACCCCTGAATAAAGAGTAATCAAGTTCAGCAAAATAAACATCATCCTAGACTCCTATAGACATAAAGTAAACGAACTAGAAAAAAGACAAGACACACAAAGGCTTAATAAATTTCCTGACTTAGGACAGGCGCAAACCTGCTGCGGCGGGGTTAAACTAGTTTTATTGGGACCAAACCTTCCCCCTACAGCCAATGTGATAAATCAAAAAACAATCGTAACAACAGTAAAATTCAGTTGGCAACAGGACTGAGTCAATTTTGAAAAATGAAACTAAAAGAACTAAATATACGGACATAAAAATGAAATCACAAGAGACTACTAGCAGTTAACTGACATGCCAGCTCCAGACCCATTACCAACTTACAAAGTAAGTTATGTACCCTCAGTATACAGCTTCCACCAAGATCCCTTCCTGTGAGGATTTTAGCATAATGATTTCATGCATATACCGGAATACATAACCCGTGTCCATGCAATGCAGATTTTAGAAATCAATGTTAATACCAAAGAAGGCCATACGTAATGACTTGAAGACAATACCGTATTTATAACCCCTTATGAATTAGACGATTTAAAGGTTTTGTAAGTTTGTTAGGCGAGTTTAAGTATTTTTTACTCTTATGTAAAACATTACCGTAAAATAAGGGATGTGAAATAGCAGCCTTGATTAGATGTTTAGAGGTTGCATTGTATTTATGAACTAAGTCTTTATATCGGTGATAAAATTTAGTAAAGGTTTTAACTAGTTTGTGATAACAAAAACCCTGATGTAATAGTTTTTCAGTTATGAAAAGATTCCGTTCATTAAAATCGCAAACGTTATTGCATACTCGAGCAAATCGAACAAGTTGAGATATGTAAACACCATATGATGGCGCTAATGGAACATCGCCATCCAGAAATGGATAATTAATTATGGGAAAAGAAAAATCGTCCCTTTTATCGTAAATTTTAGTATCTAATTTACCATTCGTTATATCAAAATTGATGTCGAAGAACGGACAATGATGATTATCAGAATTGGCTTTATTCAGAGTAAGTTCTTTAGGGTAGGTGTCCTTATAATACGTATTGAAGTCGTCATTATTTAAAGTTAAAATATCATCCAAATATCGGAAAGTGTTTTTAAACCTGTTTAGATGGGTCTTTGCTGGTGTTGGTCATAAACTGAGATTCGTAGCAGTACAAAAAGAGGTCCGCTATAAGTGGTGCACAATTGGTACCCATAGGAATTACTGTGACCTGGCGATAAATACAGTTACCGAAACGAATGAATATATTGTCAAGTAAAAATTCAAGTGCTGAAATCATATCAAAACAAGTCCAATTAGTTGAATTCTTTTGTTTTGTATTACTAAAATGTGTTTTAAAGGAATTAGAACACATATATATTCACAATCGGATTTTTTGAATGCCCATTGAATAAGACGTGTGAATTTTTCCTTTATAAGATTATGTGGTAAGGTAGTATAGAGGGTAGAGAAATCAAAACTTTCAAGGGATTCAAAAGGGGCATTATAAGCATTCAATTTATCGAGAACTTCCAATGAATTTTTACACTCCAAAAATGATTGACACCTCTGTTTTCATATACTTTGTTACAGAAATGTATAACCAGGTTTTTAATAGCAGTCAAAGTATTAGTGAGTATAATAGAAATTTTAGTTGTAGAACAGTGACTAGATGACAATATGAATCTAGATTTATATGGCGTTTTGTGGAGTTTAGGAACCCAGTACATAGTTGGAACTGTTTTACTATCAGGTTTAGCCTGTAAAGATGTGGGTGTTAGAAAATGTATGTTTGTAATTTCACTTTCCGTTAATTGGGTTAATTGAAAAGTATGTGAACTGGTAATTTCTTTTTGGAGTACTTCCATATAATGCTTACGACAAACTATGATGATATTATTAGCAGCATTTTTAATGCATTTTTCGATTTCTTGATTTCCAATGTTTTCATTTTATCTACACTGATGATACATAAGTTGTCGAAATTGCAATATAAATAAAGTAAATTTACAGTAACTTCTGTATCTTGTTATCTATTTTTTTTGCGTGGCAATATTGACTTTGCCTTTGCTTTTTCAAACATAGCCAGAAATAATACCAGTGCATACCAAACAAGGAGAGAAATTTTTAGAAGTTATACTAGTACATAACACTTAAAGTGGTTTTAGAATAGGAAAATTTGCCTTTTTTTATTCTCCTTTGTTTGGAAACATATACGAAATCGGTTTCAGAAAACTTGGAGGAAATGATCCGGGTTTAATGCATATATAACACGCCGATGAATAAGTTCCACCATAAAATAAACAGCTTTTAAGCAAATACTATAAGCTAATATAACATCTCTCCGTCTTATGCCAAGTCGTTGATTTGGCAGACACATTAACCACAGAAAGACAAAATCTTCATTATTTGAAGAGACGAGAAGAGTGGATCGTAGCCCTTGGCTAGCAAAGATGATGCCTAATAGTGTGCAAATGATGCTAACCCTTCCAGAATGATGATTTCACCCTCAATTTTCAAATTTTTAGAGGTGCTAGCACGGTTAATGTTTTGTTTAAGGGTTACAATTCGCTCGCATTTGTTCTACCCTTGAAGATTTTAATGAGCGCAACCTTACTCTCACATCCAAACTTTTACTACAAAGTTACAGATTTCATAAAACAACGGCAGTAGAATACCGAAGGAACAAAGGGGTGAAATTCACAAAAATCGAAGTCCAAAGACAGGGCAAAAACGAGAACACAGAAAACAATGACGTTAGACACAAAAACAATGACGTCAGACAGACACAAAGCACAGAACCAGAAACCACAACATTCAGAACAAAGGCACTCACAGTGTGAACTTAATAAATTATTAAATACTTTTAAGAAGTTTCACAGAAGGTATGAAGATTTGATATCTAGATATGACGTGACTCAAAATCAGCTAATTACAAAGAGCATTTCCCATCCTGGATTTTATGGAAATGTTGTTAAAAATGTGAAAAACTGATAAATAATTCAGAAAAACTGGTAAGTAACTTACATTCTTTACGTAATAAGTTAAACTGGCTTTGGATTCCAGTGACCTGAAGACTTAACATAATACTGGTTTCTCACTGATACAACCAATGTCTACTGAAATACATGACGACTCTTTACCAAACCTTTCGGGGAGATTTGAGTTCGATTTGAGCTAGCTGGCATTTTAACAGCGAACACTCTCAGTGACCCATCTTTCTAAGTTACGTTTTGTCATATGCTTTTCTTTTCCAACAAAGTGGTCATTGAGTCAGTAGTTTACTTGTATTGGGTTTTATTCGCATGTTTATTATACTATATGGAAACGGGATAGCGAAAAGGGAGGTTTGGGTACCTTTAAACCGGTTTAACCCTACCACTGGCTTTTGCTAGTGCCAGTACCAAGTCCGGCTATCCCGAGTTCCTATCGTTATTTATGTTTGTCTCTTGTTTTCATTATTGTTTTTCTAGTGCAGTTCGCATGGATTGTAGTTCCCGACCATTGTAGTTGTTAACTGTTATCTTTACGTTTTTAATTTTTGGATGATGGGGGTTTTGATTGAATCCCCACGTGTTTGTTCTTTTGTTGTTTTGTTTTTGTCATGTCTATGGTTCAACTCTTTTGTTAATACGGTATTCTACTTCTTTGTGTTTCTTTGTAGTATACACGACTTGAATATATATGGGCTCACATTAAATTATGAAAAAATACATGTGACTCACTTGACTTGAAAACGAGTGCTATCCTTGACAAAAATAAACAATTCACAATAAATTTGTTTCAGAATTTGTCACTGGTGAGGTTTGTTACATCTCCGCATCTGGACAGTCGGGTCATTGTAAATATTCATGCTGTACAGTATCTGGCCGTTCGGGATGCTGTAATACAGAGGGTTTTATCATAGGCGGAGTGATTGGAGGATTGTTATGTGTGTTTGTTTGTATCATCATCGTATTGTACGCATGCGCTAAACCAAAGTCATCTAGTGGTCGTCAGATTACAGTTCGCCCAGTCAACAATGATTTCCTTACAAGTAAGTCTTTCTCTCACAATTTGAAGTAGGAGCAATCAGAAAATCACTCGGCCTTTTCCGGAATCCGGGAAAGGCCGAGAGATGTGCCATCTGATCTGGAATAAGAAGGTGTAAAGATTCCTCGTGTCTTTCTTTAATGCAGAAGTTCCGAACACACAGTACGTGTCCAAACAACATCAGCAACGTGTGCTGTAATAAATCGTTACCCAGGCACCAGTAAAAATGAACAGATAAATGTAGAAATGTAAATAAAAAAACGAAGTCCACAACAAAAACAAATGTAAACACAATAATAACCACCGATAACGAACCAAACGATGTAGAATATAAATCAGTAATATAAACATGTTTTTCTTACTTTCGTTACATTGGAAACGGAATCAATAAAACCTATTTGCAATTTATGGAAGAGCAAATCTCACAAAGATGCATAAATGGGTTTGCAACCAAAATGAAAAATTCAAATCATTCAGATTAAGAGTCAAATGCAAAATGATCACAATTGCGATAGTGACATAAATACAGATAAAAGTATATTTAGGAAGTTTATGGCTGTTCTTACTTGGAAAGTGTAATATCTGAACCAGTTTAGAAACATTTACGCGAGTTGTACGGTTACTTTGCGCCATTAAAAATCACAAACACGGGTTTTCAGAATGTTTGAATGTGAAGTGAACGATTAGAATCGATTACCTACATTGCTCTATTAGTGGCACCACATAGAAAGACCCTCATTTGAAACAGATTTGTGACCCTTTTTATGACATCAATGCAGAATCTTGCAAATTTGTAGCAAACTTTTTCCCATTAGACCAAGGTATATTCCCAATTTTATGATACTAACAAGAATATTAGTAAGATAATAATGAGATATTTGTACTTAATACTTCATTTTAACATTTACATTTGCAGGAATTAATCGACCGACTCCACCAAGAGAGCCCCCACCACCGTATCCAGGAAGATGACAAAGGAAGCACAGCCAAAGGATATTTGAAATCTTGGTAGAACGTAACAACAGGGAGTTTCACTTTCTGAATATATGCTGGTCTGTGCTTAAATTTGATTTCATAATGAAAGAATGATCTAAAATGGAAAAACAATATCTTTATTTGCATATTAAACAACAAAGATCAAATGTGTTATGAACAAGACAAATGCATAAAATGATTGTGAATAAATAAATATATAAAACTTTATTTGTAATAATGAAGTGAAGTGAAGACAATCTTTTGTATTACAAAACAATATAACTTTCAATTAAATGTAGTTCCTAAATTACATATAACTTCAACACATATAAATTACAAAAAAAATCAACATACACTTGAATTACAAATAACAAATAACTTCAGCAATATTAAATTACAATTACAAATAACTTCAACACACATTTAAATTACAAATAACAAATAACTTCTACACACATTTAAATTACAAACAAAAACTTAAAGACGATATTTTAATTTAACAACATAAACTTGTCCTGAGTTACTAAGTTTTAATAAAAACATTTGGTACTATGGAAATAACAATTCTCACTTGCCCATTAAATCATTGTTCACAGAATCCAAGAGCGTTAAACCACCGAAATCTTTGTCCAGTGTTCACAAGTAGTATGTGTGACCATCATGTTAGACATGAATATTCATTGTTAACAAGCATCGTCCAATCAAAAAGAAACAACATCAAATGTTGCAATATATCATGATTTGATTGTTTGATTGATAACTTGTTCGCTGACTGTTTGATTCTTTCCAACTGCGGACATGTATTTATGTACATGAACATGAAACAGGAAGTGGAACCGAAATATTTCGACGAACCATGCCATGATTACTTGAACACAGTAGTCGTACTGCTTTTTGTCGTATAGAGGAAACAGTACATTTTGATCTTTCGTTTTCTTCTAAATTACACTTCCCGGCACAAATGAATGTCAAAATTCTTTTTGGGAGGCAATTATGTCTTTCGATGACTTCCCTGGCATATTTACGCCTACAGGCACGTGCTCCAACATCAAAAACAATAAAAAATAGAATAATTTTCCAATGAATGGTTGACATATTCATTTTTACGTATCTGTGAAACTGAAAAAGAGTAAACAACATTATTAAAAATTCTGTAGATTTGTAAAGTCTCGTTTGGCACCTCCATTTGCAAAATTGACACAAAACAACATAAGCAAGTTCACTGCTTTTTCAAAGAATGGAAACTTTTACCAGTCAAGAATAACAGTTCATATGCTGGCCTAAAGCGCATTTTATTGGAAAATTTAAACTAACAGAAATGTTATAGCAATAATTAACAGGTTGACAGCTCACCATAACACCCGACATATGATTCGCCTTATTCAGGAGATAGAATACAAAAATTATGTGAACTCTTGACAAACAAAATTATTCTTTATTTGTGAATTAATTAAACTGACCATTTCGTACTAAAGTTTCGTTAGCACTTTCAACTTCATGTCTGATGTTAAGTAATTTCTAATCCAGGGTTAATAGCTATCACCCAAGAATGAACTAAGCTGAATAGTCTCCCTGGTAACTTATTGTTTCCCGTTTTGCTTATTTATTATTTATTATAATTTTGTATGGAAAAGAAAGGAAATGGGGTAAATGTCAAGGACACCATCCCATCTCCAACATAACAAAGCATCTAGGGGTCACCCTGCGGTTTTCAACACAGTGAGAAACCTTACACCATATAATAAGCCCTAAATGGCTCCAAAAAGGTAAAAAAATGAATAAATAAATGGGAAAGCCACATCCAATAATGCATTTGAAGGCAGTGTTATTTTAAGAAAAGGGAAATAATATTCAGTAGTAGATGTTATATGTTGGCTATGCATATTAACAAGGAAAGAAGGACAAAAGAAAAATTCAAATGATATAAACATGGATTTTGCATTTGCATTTACTCCATATCCCCTCATTGTTAATTTTAGACTGGGGTTTGTCTCTCCTGCAGTGTGGAGTCCGTAAAAAGATTCCGCGTGAGAGAGATGTATGCTATTTATACATTTCAGATATCGTGTACTTGTTCTTGAGAGAATCTCTCATATGGATACGCTATCACACTTTCACATTTTGGCTTTTTTATTTTTGTAATCTAAAATTGTTATTCTGACCACCTGTTTATTGTGCCCACATCTCACGATTTTATTATGCCAAGTTTTCTTACAATTGGCTCGATGAGTGCCCTGTGGTTGTTTAAATGTTGTGATCGTCTTCTATCGTCTTTTTGTCGGGCAATGGATGACAGCGATTGTACGAACACTTTGCCAAGTAAGTTTATGTTTGTTGACGATCCCGCATCCATGGATCATTGGGTTAAAAAGCATGGATGTAGCGTTGCTCGACAATTAGCAATGGATACCACTCAAACCGGTGCTAGGGGCCGTCTTGAAAGCATTCAAGAAGTTTTGTTGAAAAGCACCAAGAAATTTAGAAGGAGTACTTTTGATCTCTTAGCTTATAGTTGGAAACGGTAAGAGTTACACCAAAGCTGTCACTCACAACTGAAACTTACATCAAGGGAAATCCAAATAAGAAAATCAAAATTAAATCCAATGAAAAAAAGACTTTCAAGTTTGTTTTCAAATTTGAATATTTGACCCCGTCTTGCCCCTTATAGCACGGAAAGCGTAAGAGCTATGTCAATTCATTTGGCATACTATTGAATCTTTATGTCAAGAGGAATTCAAAGAAACAAACCCAACAAAAATCCGATAACAAATAAAAACTCTTAGATACTTTGGAAAATTGCAATTTCGCCGTTTTGATGCTTTATAGCTCTAAAACGGTAAGAACTGCATGAAATGCGCTGGCGTACTACTGAAAACGTAATGCAAGAGGAATCCAAAGAAACATTCCATCCAAATCCGATAAAAAAGAATTAAATTTTGACCCCTCATAGCTCAGAAACTAAATGAGTTATAAAAACTCTGATGGTGAGACCAAAAAAAAAAAGGACTCGGACAAAAATGTTGCACAAATTACGATACACCCCTTTTGGCACCCAGCCTATCAAAGTAAGTGAGAACCGAACCGTAAGTCTAAAACGAACAATCCAAGGACAATGGTATCATCGGAAAAAAACAAAGAGGCATAACATGAGCACAGCACTGAAATGAAAAAAATGAAGACGCATACATTTACAAGAAATGAACAACACGAACCCAATTAAAAACCATGGGCGAGATCCGACAAAAAGTAAATATTCTACAGCCAAATATATGAAAATACCCAATTTGTCCCTTTTCTGCCACTCTTTAAAAGCAAGCCAGACCACAAAAACCCAACCAAGTCTTCTTTTTGTGCCAAGGAACATTGTGTTGAAATTAGTAAGGATTGATCAAAGGAACTGAAGTTGTGGACCAAAACGAAGAGTGTCTACAGACGACAAGGACGAGCGTCATACCATTATACGACCTCAATGTTTTTGCTGTCCTATAAAAACACAAAGTCGGTAGACAGGAAGTAGTTAAGCGATATGGCTGAAAAAGACGCAGTATAGTACCCCCAACTGAAGTAAAAACGGTGTTTAGATTTTAAACACTTTAAAACATGTTTAAATCTAAACATGTTTAGGAATGTGCTTAAATCCTTAACACTTAATGATTGAAACGTGTTTAATGCTAAACACGTTTAAGAATTAAACATGTTTAGAAACAGAAACAATCTTGACTTTGTTCCGAGAATGTAGGTGAAACACATTCCTAAACACTTTCTTAAACGTGTTTAGAATTAAACATATTTAGCCATTTTATAATTAGAGTTGTTGTCCGTGTAGATGGCGCTGTGGTCTTCCTTTATTTGATTTTGAAAATGGAAACGTGGCGATAAACAAAGACGAACTCAACTTTTTTCGTTGAGGAGATCCTGCTTTAAAACAGATACATTTTGTATTTAGAGGTATTATTTGATTCTATTTGAAGTTTGATACTCATTGATTTATTAATTAAGGTCTTTCCCGTTTCAAACGGAAAGACCTTTCTGTATTTCTTTTGATTATTATTATTATTATTCTTTATCATTATTCTTCTTCTTTTCTGCCTCATTCCCATAAAATTGACTGGACAAATCCTTTTGATATTATAACACAATAGTCCAGACCATGTCTAGCTGATAAGGATTAGGCATCAGTCCAAAATCTTTTTTCGTTCACGAATTTTCGCCCAAAGTCATAAAAACCTTGGGATAAACTCAGAAACCATAAGAGATAGATAAAGAAGTGTAATGACAAAACTGTTTCTTAGGTCATGACAGACCTTCGTTACATTTGGACCGAAACTTTACCGTAGACCGTTCATGAGTTGTGCCCCTTGAAAGTTTCGTCACATCTTTGGGTATGTTTTTCTCGAAAACGGTAAGAGATAGAAATCTGGAACTTATTCCATTCATCTTAGGTGATATGTGTTACATCTAAAAATGCTAAGGTCAAAGGTCATTGGTCACTTCGAACTTTGACCCCAGACCTTGTTATTGGATTAATTCGAAAACCGTAGCAGATAGCTGATTAAATGTAATGGAGAAAATGTGCGTCTTGTTGAGATCTACATTTGTTATATTGGGTCCAAAATGATTGGACTAACCGTTTTGGGCCTATGGACCAAAAACCGATATTTTATGTCCGAATTTGGGTTTTTTGCTTTCAGCTCAACAATTGAAGATACACAAATATTTTCAATACAAAATATGTTCGGGATATTGTGACCTTCAAAATGACGTCAAGGTCAATTGTCAAGGTCACAATCAAATTTTTTTATACCATGTTTATGAATCAATAAAGGAATTTTCAAGCTTAGAATCTTGGTTTTATCAACAAATCAATAATGAAAACATTATGACGCAACTTCCGGGAAAGACCTATCAATTGTTCTTCGAACAATTGACGTACTTGTTCTTTATTTTTGTCCCGCCCGCGACGAAAGTCGCGGAAAGCGATACATAGGCGTGCAAAGTATTTTTACTAAATACAGGATATTTTGGTTCAGTGGTAGTACTAATCAAGTGCTACCTGACGGACATAACGTCATGCGACCTTGACCTCAATTTTACGGTCTAGTGGCCACGTTAAGTTTTTCTGCTTAAGTCCATTTCTCAATAACTAGAAGTGGTAGGCTAATAATATTTGGTATGTAGGTTGGTCTTGGGTAGTACATGTCAGTCTGGCAGATGACTTTTATCCTTGACCTCAATTTCACGGTCTAGTAGCAACGTTAAGTTTTTCTGCTTAAGTCCATTTCTCAATAACTAGAAGTGGTAGGTTGATAATATTTGGTATGTAGGTTGGTCTTGGGTAATACACGTCAGTCTGGCATGTGACTTTTGTCCTTGACCTCAATTTCACGGTCTGGTGGTCACGTTAAATTTTTCTGCTTAAGTCCATTTATCAATAACTAGAAGTGGTAGGTATGTAGGTTGGTCTTCGGTAGTACATGTCAGTCTGGCAGGTGACTTTTGTCCTTGACCTCAATTTCACGGTCTAGTGGCCACGTTAAGTTTTTCTGCTTAAGTCCGTTTCTCAATAACTAGAAGTGATATGTTGGTAATATCTGGTATGTAGGTTGGTCTTGGGTAGTACACGTCAGTCTGGCAGGTGACTTTTGTCCTTGACCTCAAATTCACGGTCTAGTGGCCACATTAAGTTTATCTGCTTAAGTCCATTTATCAATAACTAGAAGTGTTAGGTTGATAATATTTGGTATGTAGGTTGGTCTTCGGCAGTACATGTCAGTCTGGCAGGTGACTTTTGTCCTTGACCTTAATTTCACGGTCTAGTGGCCACGTTAAGTTTTTCTGCTTAAATCCATTTCTCAATAACTAGAAGTGATAGGTTTGTAATATCGGGTATGTAGGTTGGTCTTGGGTAGTACATGTCAGTCTGGCAGTTGACTTTTGTCCTTGACCTCAATTTCACGGTCTATTGGTCACGTTAAGTTTTTCTGCTTAAGTCCATTTCTCAATAACTAGAAGTGGTAGGTTGGTAATATTTTGTATGCAGGTTGGTCTTGGGTAGTACATGTCAGGTTGGCAAGTAACTTTTGTCCTTGACCTCAATTTCACAGTCTAGTGAGCATGTTCACTTTTCTGATTAGTTCACTTAGTTTTCACATCAATTTAGAGGCCAGCAGGGACGGGCGAGACATCTTTAAGGGTCCTCACTTGTTAAATACTTTGCACTGATTTTGACAATGTCGTCTCATTCTCATGTACATGTAACTACTTTTGATTTCTAGGAAATGTTTTAAGGAATGTTTCCTAATATATGACATTTATTTAATGCAAGTACTTTTTTATTTGAAGGGGCTGGATACTTTTTTTGCATGAATATTTTTAAGAATGTTTAATTTTTCTTTTTATGTATAAGGTGATGGAAGCTGCACTTGTGGATAGGAGTGTCGAAAACTTCCTCGAATGGAACAAGACTGAAGAGAATGGTATTTTTGAATAAATAAAAACTCCCCTCAAATCCCGAGTAAATAAAAGTTCAACCAAAACACCTAATATCTAAATATGTTTAGGTCTAAACACATAATAACTAAACATGTTTCAGACCTAAACATTCCTGTTTAGGTGCTTAAAAACGAACACAAAAAAGTGTTTAGGATCGTGTTTTAAATCTAAACACCATTTTTACAGTGCAGAGTATTGAATATTATTCTGGTTATACACAGGCGGATTCAATCGTTGAAAAGGGGGTTTAACCCCCCACATCCGCCAATCTTATTTTCATGTTTATTTCACATGAACAAATTTACACTGTTCTAAGTGAAATGAACAATCTTTATTCAAGTTCAAATATTTGTTAGTCTTTTGAAAAAGTAGTTCAACTTTTTCAATAGAAATTCAAATAACATTGTTTGCGATTTGAGATTAGTTTGGGGGTCATGTTACTGGCTTAGATTTCAAACGGTTAAATCAGCACACTTTTCTTTTTAATGAATTTTTTTCTGATTTGTTTTTATGACAAATCTCCATATCAAGCGAATCAGTTTGACTCAAAATGATTTTGGAGAAGAGAGCATACGACTAGTGGTTATCAAAATGTATTATACTATATTGAAAGCTAAAATTTTACCAAAAAAAAACAGTTTCTTATACAAAATAAGGAAATTCTAATTAGGAACCGACCATTTAACTTGAAGGGGGGGCTATGGTTTTTTTTCTAAAAAATATTTTGGATCTGATTTTATGTGAAAAAAATATTTTGGCTGCCAAAATGATGAAAAAAAATTTCTGAAGGAGGCATTCTGCCCCCAAAAATAATGTTAAAAAAAATTGTTGACACGCGTGAAAAAAATTAATAATTTGTTTCTCTTTCTGTTTCTGTTCAGAAAAAAAACCCATAACCCCCCCCCTTTTCAGGTTAAATGGTCGGTCTCTTATGCATATATCGTATCGACAGTTCTGAGATACACCTCTTACTTTTGTTTTGTTTTTGTTGTGTAATTTGCTATGTTTATTTTGAAACAAAAATCTTCCATATTCCCTTTGACTCTACCGCCTAGTATTTTTTCTCAAATCGTTTAAGTTTGATATTCATTAATCAGACAACATTTATGAAATGAACAAATGCAGATATCAAAAGAACTGATTTGTTGTTTTGTTCCTTAAATTAATTAAATATGGTTTAAATTTCAAAGTTTGATACATGCATAATACCTTGTGTTTTAATTTATACGTATTTTGGGCTGATTCAATTTAAATACTTTTGATTACATAATACATTGTACAAACTGTATAATTTCTAAAATCCAAGTTAATCGGATAAATAAATAAATAAAATCATGAATTTAGTTTTATTTCAAAGTCGGAATGGAGAAATCTGATGTTTGTTAATTCCAGTTTTGAAATAAATCCCCAGTATACATGTACAAGATGTGAGATTTTTTGAAGTCTAGAAATGAATTTTAGATCTAGGAGTGCTGAGATTCTAGCTACAATTATTTTATTATTCAAAGGTTTGTGAATTTTTAAATATAATGTTCAATTCTTGGTGTTTATATGCATGTATACAAAGACATACCCGTTTCTTCCATCAGGGACGAGGTGAGGTTAATACATATCTAGTTTACTGTAAGTGAAGTTTCTGCAGATGGCCATCTCGACAACATATGTCTCTTCAGTGCAGATCACTTCAAAACAGTCAAAAAAAGTTTCTAGGTTCCAGTATCAAAGTACTGATCTACTTGGTTGGGAAATACATGTACCATCTTTGGACTAACAGTTCACATGTAGGGACATTGACTGAATAAATATCGATGTTACTGTAAATTTACTTTCTCTGTGGTTGACCATTACAGAGTTTTGTGTTTTTGAGATAGTCACGTGAAAAGCCTTGCACCAAGTATACATTTATGATTGACCAGTTGCTGACCAAATTCTCTGCAGTACCTTTCAAACTTACAATGTATCAATATAACGAACTTTCCAATGGCCTTTTTTAGGTTGTTCTCGTCCTGATACACCTGAAAACATTTCTGATAAGACTTGAAATAATCAACTAATAAAAAAACTCCCACGATTATCATTTAAGCCAGTTTTCACGGCAACATTTCAATGAGAACAAAATACAGAAAATTGTATTACTCCAGATGTTAATTTTACTGGCTCATGTCTTCAAAAAATTTGAATTCATTAAAATTCGGGGTTAATTGACAGATAAATTTACATATATCTACATTGGCCAAGTGATATCTTCCAAGTCATCAAGATCATATACAAAAAGTACAGACTTAACCTAAGTCATTATGGAAAGTACAGACTTACATCTAAGTCATTACGGAAAGTACAGACTTACACCTAAATCATTACGGAACCAAATACGTTTATAAGTTTTTTCCCATATTTGATTTTATATTAGTAATTCCCTCAGTTTCGCTATAGATACGATAACGTAACCCTCGGTCCACTACGTTTTTGTGAGGGAACGTAGTGGTCTGAGGGTTACATTATAGTATCTATACAGTTTCGCGGGTATAATGACGCATAAGTGCATGGTACCATGCTGATTGAAAGAGCAATTGCGAGAAATATATTTTTTAGCATTTCTCATGTGATATTTTGTTTTAATGATTTAATGTTTTACGTCCAAGTTGATCAATTCATAAAATTAAAACAAGACAGAAATAAAGGTTGAAGGGAGAACCGGGGCAACAAGTTTTGATTGTCACTGAAACAGGTGAGAAATGGGTAGGGGTGGGAAATTTAGCCTTCAAGACAGCCTCAGGAGGCTGTTCTATTTCGAAACATAATCAAGGGATCTTTATAATGCTTTAGTTGGGGCGTTTCTTTACATAAATCTTCTATAATGCTTTCCGTATTATGACCTGACTATCACATTTAGACAGGATATCATCCCATTAACCACATGGGACGCAACCGGCAGATCTGTAGACGGAGTCCCTGAATTTAGGTGACGAAATATTTTATTTAATCAGTTTTTAGATTATTTCGTTAGAACGTATTTTAATGAAAAAAAAAAAACTGGTACAGAAAAATTTTTTGTTTAAGGGTGCTCGCTAGTCAAATTTCGGTATTTCTGTCAGAGTTTTGGTTTCCCCTGGTTTTATTCATTTCAAAGCATTATAATTTTTTTTTGCCACGAACGATGCATATTTTTTGTTTGTTTGATGTTTTCATTTTATAACCTTTAGGAACATTCTGGCAAAAGATAATTTAATCGTTTTTATTTTTTCACATCCATTTATGGGTAAAGATTACTTATGTTGAACCTATGAAAAACTCAGAGGATTTCAGTATTCCGTCTTTAATGATTGGATCACTTTTATCTCAAAAGCAAAATCAGCAGCCTATAATGTTATTCGCTTTCATTACTTTTTCAGTTTTCTAACAAAAATAACATTCATGTTTATCCTATTTATTTTCAAATTGACCAGCAAACATCCTTAAAAGAAGCTTTTCTATCCCCCTCATGCAAAGCTCTGTCCATGTTGGTTTTCACTTTACATCCTTTTGATTATCAGCTTTTATACATCTTTTGATTTCCAATGCTTAGATTGTGTCTTCACTGGCGAGACTGGTCATATGCAGAAAGTAGATTTGTAGTAACTTTGTTTCTTGTGCTATTTTTTTCCACTAGTTCGATGCCACTGCTGATAGGCTGTAAGTCCCCGAGGGTATTCACTAAGGTACTGGCCCAAAAACACCGATTTTATTTGGAAACTGAGAAAATTTTGTTTAAAACGAGGATTATCTCCTTCATGCAATGCTCTGTGTAGATCCTTTTGATATCTCTCAGCTTAAAGCATTTTTCGATTTCTGGATTTCCAATGTTTTCATTTTATCAATACTGATGATACATTTAAGTTGTCGAAATTGCAATATGCATAAAGCGAATTTACACTATCTTCGGTATCTTGTTATCTATTTTTTTGCGTGGCAATATTGAATTTGTCTTTTCAAACATAGCCAGAAATAATACCAGTGCATACCAAACAAGGAGAGAAATTTTTAGAAGTTATACCACTACATAACACTTAAAGTGGTTTTAATATGGGAAATAGGCCTTTTTTATTCTCTTTTGTTTGGAAACATTTACGAAATCGGTTTCAGGAAATGATCAGGGTTTAATGCATATATAACACGCCGATGAATGAGTTAAACAATTTTTAAGCAAATACTATAAGCTAATATAACATCTCTCCGTCTTATGCCAAATCGTTGATTTGGCAGATACATTTACCACAGAAACACAAAATCCTTCCTTTTAATCATACCAGTCGGGTGCGTAACTGGTATCATCTTCGCTAGCTAAGGGTAATGATCCACTCCTCTCATCATTATTTGAAGAGACGAGAAGAGTGGATCGTAACCCTTGGCTAGCATTAAGGGTTACGATTCGCTCGCATTTGTTCTACACTTGATGATTTTAATGAGCGTGACCTTACTCTCACATCCAAACTTTTACAACAAGGTTACAGATTTCATAAATTATTAAATACTTTTAAGAAGTTTTACAGAAGATATCAACATTTGATATCTAGATATGACGTGACTCAAAATCAGCTAATTACAAAGGACATTTCTCATCCTCGATTTTATGGAAATGTTGTTAAAAATGTCAAAAACTGATAAATAATCCAGAAAAAGTGGGACGTAACTTACATTCTTTACGTAATAAGTTAAATTGGCTTTGGATTCCAGTGACCTGAAGACTAAACATAATACTGGCCTCTCACTGATACTGCCGTTGTCTACTGAAATACACGACGACTCTTTACCAAACCCTTCGGGGAGATTTGAGTTGATTTTTTCTTCCGTAGTGCGACAGTGTTTTACCAGCAGACTAGTTTCCTTGAGCTAGCTGGCAGTTTAGCCGTGAGCACTCTGACCCATCTTTCTGAATTACGTTTTGTCATATGCTTTTCTTTTCCAAGAAAGTGGTCATTAAATCAGTAGTCTACCTGTATTGGGTTTTATTCGCATGTTTATTATACTATAGGGAAACGGGATAGCGAAAGGGGAGGCTCGGGTACCCTTACACCGATTTAACTCTACCACTGGCTTTTGCTAGTGCCAGTACCAAGTCCGGCTATCCCGAGTTCCTATCATTATTTTTGTTTTTCTCTTGTTCTCATTATTGTTTTTCTAGTGCAGTTCGCATGTGATTGTAGTTCCAGACCATTGTATGTGTTAACTGTTATCTTTACGTTTTTAATTTTTGGGGGATGGAGTTATTATTGAAACCCCACGTGTTTGTTCTTTTGTTGTTTTGTTTTTTGTCATGTCTATGGACATAATTTTGAAATTCTTTTGTTTATACGGTATTCTACTTCTTTGTGTTTCTTTGTAGTATACACGACTTGAATATATATGTGCTCACATTAAATCATGAAAAAATACATGTAACTTACTTAACTTGAAAACGAGTACTATCCTTTGACAAAAATAAACAATTTACAATAAATATGTTTCAGAATTTGTCACTGGTGAGGTTTGATACATCTCCGCATATGGACAGTCGGGTCATTGTAAATATTCATGCTGTACATTATCTGGCCGTTCGGGATGCTGTAATACAGAGGGTTTTATTATAGGCGGAGTGATTGGAGGATTGTTATGTGTGTTTGTTGGTATTATCATAGTATTGTACGCATGCGTTAAACCAAAGTCATCCAGTGGTCGTCAGATTACAGTTCGTCCAGTCAACAATGATTTCCACACAAGTAAGATTTTAGATTCCAACAAGGTGTAAGGATTCCCCGTTTCTTTCTTTAACAAAATGAACTATATCAGTCACTTTCAAAGATGCAAAGATATATCATGTACAAATTAAAATGAAACAACATTTCCAAAATAACCCTCCCCCAAATGTAACCACAATCATCACCACTGAAAACAACCAAAACAAGGTAGAATAATACAGTAATATTAACGTGTTTTCCTCACAGAATAAAAAAATCAGATTTGAAAGTTGTGGAAAAACCAGTCAGTCAAAGATGCAAAAGTGGGTTTGCAACCAAACAAATTCAAACTGAGAATTACAACACTAACACAATTACAAAAAAGTACTTGTGACAAATTACGTTTAGTAATTTTATGGCTGTTCTTACGTGGAAAGTCTAATATCTGAATCAGTTTTGAAGCATTTGTGCGAGTAGTACGGGTAGTTCGCGACACTAAGAACCACAATCAAGGGTTTTTAGAATGATCGAATGTGAAGTGATCGACCAATCAGAATCGATTATCTACAAATGCTCTATCAGTGGCATCACATACAAAGACCCTTATTTGAAACGAATTTGTGACCTTTTTTGTGAAATCAATACGGAATTTTACAAATATGTGGCCATCACTCAAGTTTCAAGTTGTCTTCAATTAGAAAATGTCATACCAGCATACTAGTATAGGTATTTTTTCAATAGAAAAAGGTGCATTTCATGTCTAATTTATTATACAACTTGGGTATTTTTGTATTTATCCTACTAACATGAACTAAGATATGTTTACTTATTACTTTCATTTCAACTCGTATATTTGCAGGAATAAATCGACCAGTTCCGCCAAGAGGACCTCCGCCACCGTATCCTGGAAGATGAAGCACACCGACAGCCAAAGGATATGTTTGAAATCTTTAAGGAGTTTCATTCCCTGAATATACTAGTATGCTGTTCTGAGCATAAGTTTATTTTCATATGACAGATATATTAAAAAAAACAAATTGTTTTCAATGGAAAACAATATCTTTATTTGCATATTAAGCAACCCTATTTATTATGAACAAGATAAATGCATAAAATGATTGCGAATAAATAAATACATCTAATACCTTACTTGCAATAATGAAGTGAAGACATGTAATCTTTTGGATTACAAAACAATATAACTTTCAACTACATGTAGTTCTTAAATTACATATAACTTCAACACACATTAAAATTACATGTAGTTCTTAAATAAAATATAACTTCAACACACATTCAAATAACAAATAACTTCAACATACATTTAAATTACAAACAACTTCGACATACATTTAAATTACAGATTACAAATAACTTCAACAAATAATTAAATTACAAATCACAAATAACTTCAACACATATTTAATTACAAATTACAAATAACTTCAACACACATTTAAGTTACAAATTACAGACAACAACTTAGAGACGATATGTTAAAATAACACAAAACTTGTCCTGAGCTAAGGTTTAGTAAAAACATTTGGCACCATTGAGATAACAATTTTCACCTGTCCATCAGTTCATTGTTCACAGAACCCAAGAACATTTAACCACTGAAGTCTTTGTCCAGTGTACACAGGTAGTATGTGTCACTATCATGTTAGACATGAATATTTATTGTCATATATAAGCATCGTCCAATCAAAATGGATCAACATTAAATGTTGCATTATATTTTTGATTGTTTGATTGACAACTTGTTTGCTGACTGGTTCTTTCTAACTGCGGACATGTATTTATGTACATGAACATGAAAAAGGAAGTGCAACCGAGATATTTCGACGAACCATGCCATGATTGCTTGAACACAGAAGTCGTACTGTTTTTTGTCGGATAGACGAAACAATACATTGGGACCTTTCGTTTTCTTCTGAATTACACTTCCCGGCACAAATGAATGTCAAAATTCGTTTAGGAAGGCAATTATGTCTTTCGATGACTTCCCTTGCATATTTACGCCTACAAGCATGTGCCCCAACATCAAAAACAATAAATAGTAGAATAATTTTCCAGTGAATGGTTGACATTTTCATTTGTTAAGTATCTGTGAAACTGAAAAAGAGTAAACAGCATTATTGAAAATTCTTCTCATTTGCAATAGTGATACAAAACGACAAAAGTTGGGTTTACTGCTTTTTCAAAGAATGCTCTTCTACCATGGGAACTTTTACCAGTCAAGAATAACAGTTCATATGCTGGTCTAACGCGCATTTTATTGGAAAAAATTAAACTAACAGAAATGTTATAGCGATGATTAACAGCTTGACAGCTCACCATAACACCCGACACATGATTTGGCTTATTTAAGAGATAGAGTACAAAAATTATTTGAACTCTTGACAAACAAAATAATTCTTTATTTGTGAATTAATTGAACTGACCATTAAGTACTAAAGTTTCCTTAGCTCTGCTAACTGCAGCCATAGATCAACTTCAGGTCTTATGTTAAGTAATTTCTAATCCGGGGTTAATAGCTATCAATCAAGAAATAAACTAATGTGAATAGTCTCCCTTGTAATCTTATTGTTTCCCGTATTTATTATAATTTTGTATGAAAAAGAAATGTCAAGGAGACAAGTTAAAACGACCCAAAACAAAGCAACTAGGGGTCACCCTACGGTCTTTAACACAGTGAGGAACCTCACACCATATAGCAAGCCCTAAATTGCTCAAAAAGGTAACAAAAGAGAATAAATTCATTGGAAAAACCGCATCCAATAATGTCCATTTGGAGGCAGTGTTATTTTAAGAAAAGGGAAATAATATTCAGTAGTAGATGTTATATGTTGGCTATGCATATTAACAAGGAAAGGAGGACAAGGGAAAAATTCAAATGATATAAACATGGAAATCTGGGGAAAATGAGAGACAAAATGCATAATGCACATCTGCACTATGTACTGTAGTATCTCCACAAGTTCTTTTGAAAAGTACCTAGGGTTTAACTAGAAGTAGCGGGTAACAGAGGCATACCATTCTGAAGGGTAAAATAATCTTGAAAAAAAAATAAAAAAGAAATA
This sequence comes from Modiolus philippinarum, assembly GCA_002080025.1. Classification (NCBI taxonomy): domain Eukaryota; kingdom Metazoa; phylum Mollusca; class Bivalvia; order Mytilida; family Modiolidae; genus Modiolus; species Modiolus philippinarum. The sequence continues at coordinate 92,487 of MJUU01061354.1, forward strand.
ATGCATGGTGGACATTAACAATATATACTGAAGCATTCCTGCAAGTTAAGTTAAAAAATACAATCCTTTTTAGGAGATGCTGCAGATAGAGACATAATCTAGCTAAATCTCCCAATCACCTAAAATGACAAAGTCCAATGAAACATGGAAATCTGGACAAAATAATGCAACAATCAAAATACATGGTGTACATGTGCAATATATATATCTACGTATATCGCCAAATCTGGTTGAAAAGTACAAAGTGGTTTAGAAGTAGTCATTGATCATAGAAGCATACCCTTCAGACTTTTGAGGGCTAAACCTTTGAGAAGCTAATTGATAGCTTAAAAATCCGAAGAAAAAAATTTAAATTGAAAAAAACAAAATGCATATTTAGAAGGAGTACTTTTGAACTCTTAGCTTATAGTTGGAAACGGTAAGAGTTACACTTAAGCTGTTACTCACAACTGAAACTTACATCAAGGGAAATCTAAATAAAAAAATCAAAATGAAATCTGATGAAAAAAAAATACTTTTAAGTTTGTTTTCAAATTTGAATTTTTGACCCCGTCTTGCCCCTTATAGTACAGAAAGCGTAAGAGCTATGCCAATTCATTTGGCATACTATTGAATCTTTATGTCAAGAGGAATTCAAAGAAACAAACCCAATAAAAATCCGATAAAAAGTAAAAACTCTTAGATACTTTGGAAAATTGCAATTTCGCCGCTAAGATGCTTTATAGCTCTGAAATGGTAAGAGCTACATGAAATTCGATGGCCTACTACTGAAAGCTTAATACAAGAGGAATCCAAAGAAAACATTCCATCCAAATCCGATAAAAAAATTAAATATTGGCCCCTCCTAGCTCAGAAACTAAATGAGTTATAAAAAATCTGATGGTTGAGTGCAAAAAACCTTCATTAGAAACGGACAAAAATATTGGAAAAAAATTACGATACGCCACTTTTGGCACCCATTTATGTCATGAACGGTGTATTAAATCTGAAATCTGTTGACATACACCTGATTTGAAAGATACTCAGAAACACCCAGAAAGAAAGCCTATCAAAGTAAGTGAGAACCGAACCGTCAGTCTAAATCGAACAATCCAAGGACAATGGTAACATCGGCAAAAACAAAGAAACAAAGGCATTACATGAGCACAGCACAGAAAAGAAAAAAAATGAAGACACACATTTACAAAAAGTGAAGACGCACACATTTACAAGAAATGAACAACACGAACCCAATTAAAAACCATGGGTGAGATCCGACAAAAAATCAATATTCTACAGCCAAATATATGAAAATACACAATTTGTCCCTTTTCTGCCACTCTTTGAAACAAGCCAGACCACAAAAACCAAACCAAGTCTTCTTTTTGTGCCAAGGAACATTGTGTCAAAATTTAGTAAGGATTGATCAATGGAACTGAAGTTATTGACCAAAAAGAAAAGTGTCTACAGACAAGAACGAGCGTCATACCATTACATGACCTCAATGTTTTTTGCTGTCCTATAAAAACACAAAGTCGGTAGACAGGAAGTGGTTAAGCGTTATGGCTGAAAAAAGAGAGACGTATAGTACCCCTAACTGAAGCTCCACGCTAAATATCAAGAGGTTGTCATGTGGAGGTGAAGAGAAAATGCGACGAAAATAATATTTTACGGACGACGGAGGGAGGTAAAGCAGTATACTAGTACCCCCTCCTTCGGAGCGCAGATATAATTTTTGAAAGAAAAATTTTATAACATATATAGAGAAAAATCTAAGGGTGCAAATATTTTTGTCAACAGAAAGAAACTCTATCAAAATCCGACAAACAATAAATATTCTACAGCGAAATAAATAAAAAATCCAAATGTGTTCTATTTTTGACTTTTTTTTCAAAAACAAGCCAAGTAACAAGAAGCAAAACCGAAATGAAGCCTCCTTTTTGTGCCAAGGAATATTGAATATAGAAATAGGTAAGGATTGATCACCTGGAACTTTAGTTATTGACCAAAACGAAAAGTGTCTACAGACGACGACGACGACAGCACCATACCATCATACGACCTCACATTTTTTGCGATCGTATAAAAAACATAAAAACGGTAAACAGGAAGTAGCAAAACAATATCACTGAAAAAGACACAGTAGAGTACCCTACATTGCAGCTCAACGCCAAATATCAAAAGGCCGCAATGTGCAGGTGCACAGAAAATGCGACGAAGGACGGAAGTACAGCAGTATACTAGTATCTCCTCTTCCGGAGCGCAGATATAACTTTTTGAAAGAAAAAAGTTTTATGACATATATAGAGAAAAATCGAAGGGTGCGAATATATTTGTCAACAGAAAGAAACCCTATCGAAATCCGACAAATAATAAATATTCTACAGCCAATTAAATGAAAATACTTAATTTTACCTTTTTGACGTTTATTTAAAAAACAAGAGGGTTCAGAATGAGCAAAACCGAACCAAGATTTTATTTTGTGCCAAGGAACATTGTGCTAAAATTAAGTAAAGATTAATAATATTGAACTAAAATTATTGACCAAAACGAAAAGCGCCTACATACGATAACGATGATGACGACAGCACCATACCATCATACGACCTTAATTCTTTGCGATTGTATAAAAACACGAAGTCGGTAAACAAGAAGTAGTAAAACAATATAGCTGAAAAAGAGAGAAGCAGCATGGTACCCCACACTGCAGATCCATGCCAAATATCAAGAGGCCACAACGTGCAGATTGAGAAAAAGAAACGCGACTTAGATAATATGTGACAGACGGACGGAAGTAAAGCATAACACTAGTACCTCTTCCCTAGGAGCGTTGGTGTAATAATTTTTTTCGAAGAGAAAAAGTATTTTGCCATATAAAGAGAAAAATGGGCGTGCGAATATATTCATCCACAGAAAGAAACCCAATAAAAATCCGACAAATAATAAATATTCTACAGCAAAATATATGAAAATACCCAATTTGTCCTTTAGGTGGGAGGGGTTAAAAAGCAGGGTCAAAATAACTAAAAACGAGCCTTCTTTTTGTGCCAAGGCACATTGTGTATTATAATTTAGTACGGATTGATCATCCGGTACAAACATTACTGATAAAAAAGGTCGACAGAAGACAAAGACGACGACGACAGCACCATACCATCATACAACCTCAATTTTTTCGCCGTCTTATAAAAAATACTAAGTGGATATACATCAAGTAGTAAAGCAATATGGCTAAGAAAAGAGACACGTAGTATATTACCCATACTGAAGCTCCATCCTAAATAGGAAGAGGCTGTCATGTGCAGGTGCAGAGAAAAATTAGACAAAATAATGTGTCACTGAGGGGCGGACGGACGGCGGTAAAACAATATACTAGTCCCCCTTCCATCGAAACGGGGGTATAATAATTTTTTGGGAGAAAAAGGTTTTATGAAGTATATAGAGAGCAATTATATTTCTCCGCGATCTGCATTTTCTGGCATTGCAGAACTATGGCTCATTTATATGGGGGTTATAATAAAATTACCGAACAGAGTTGTCAAGAGCCGAAATCCATGAGATGTTAGCTATATATTTAATATAAAATAACAAAATACCGAGATGGCATTAAATCCGGTTTCTGTAGATAGAAATAAAATTCATATTGTTGTTTCGACAAAATTTTACTATGATTTTAAACAAAGAAAATTTTCTTTCATAAAATATATTTTATCATAAGCCCAGCTAAAGCTTTTCTGATAAGAGAATATGATGTTGCGTAATATACGAAAGACGAAATTTTAGATAGGCAGATTCAAAAATTTATAGAAAAATTCAATTAATGTATATAGTCAGAAAGAACTTACCCGTGTCTCAGAACAGATTGAAGTGCTGATTTCAGTGTTGTTGACATCGTATACACCTATACTTATATTTCACCTTCCCCTTTCTGTACCAACAAAATATGCTCTTAGACCAAGGTAAAGAGCTTAATTATCACGCTAATAATGTCAAATCATATCAAAATAAAAGAAATTTCTGAATGAAACTATGTTAATAGCATTAAAGAATTGCGTTGAAAGTTTTATAGACCAGAGAATTACTGTCTCAATTGTGGATAAAATGAAATCTTATTACAATTCGTACAAAAGGTTCAAGTTAATAAACAGGAAGACGGAAAAACTAACTTATATGCACTGTGAAAATACAAAAGAAGCTTTTCAATTGTCAATTATGCACTCTATATCCGCTCATAGATCATTTCATTTGAAGCGTTCGAACTATTGTATTTGTCTGTTTTGTTGGTATTTGAATAGAGCATTTGAGAGTCAACACAAAACGATCCAAAAAGGGAAACTAATATTCAATGCAACTGGTGCCATGCCTGCAGCAGAACATGCTTACAATTACTGAGCATCTCATGATATATCTAGTTTTTAGCGGGGGTTCAAACTGCTAGTTATTAGGATTTGTGGCGTTCTGTTCTTTTGTATTTACGTGTATTTGTTTTCTCTGTCATGTTATTTTTTTTAAATCTGAATTGCTTTTTTTTAAATTTGAATTTAGATTTGCATCCCTTTGCCTTTTGCTTCGGTATTCGATGTATTTAAACCAAGAGAATCAAGAGCCCGATCGACGTGTTATCGTTCACCTTCGTTCACACTTCTATATTGCGTCGATTTGAACATTAATCCCAACAAAGATAAACTTTAGTATCTCTATTCCTTTACTGTAGTATCTATCTATCTATCTATCTTTCTATCTATCGTGTACGAAAAAAAAACTCAGGAAACAGACTAGCAATAAAAAATGCAGATGATGCTTATTCACTCAGAAAAAAGAAGATTCAAACGAAATTTTACTGCACAGAAGCATGAAAGGCAAGGTCGAAAATGTGATCATAGAAAATCGGTCGAAAATGTGATCATAGAAAATCGGTCGAAAATGTGATCATAGAAAATCTAGCAAAGAGGCTGATTAAAAGACAGACATGCGAAATCGCTTTCACATTATAAAAGTTATATGTGTGGGAATTAAGACCCCAAAAAATTCTAGTTTTCCAATAAATGACAATCAGGATAGAGTACTACTCACTAAAAAAGAACAAAAACAAAGATTGGTAGAACTGACTACCTCCTAAGACATAAGGAAATGATGCAGGTAACAAAAGCACTTAAATTAACACAATTTGTAATCAGGTCAAGATGGTCTATCGCCAAGAGCCCCTCAAAAATTCACATCTTCAAAAAAAGACTAAAACTTTGACTTAAACTTTAATTAAATAGGAAAAAATACTACTGATTAAAGGCAGAAAAATAGAACAACATCCTTTTGTGTATTTTTGTAAGTTAAACCTTTGCAGTTCATTCGGGTTTCTGAACCCGGGGTTCTGAATATGAACAAAGAAAGAAGTATGGTCATTTAGCCGTGACTTTTGTATCTATATTTTTGGCCAATTTCAAAATATGGTGAAATGATGTCGAAAATCTTGTAAGGCGGTCTCTTGTACATGTGCACTTACTAGAAAAAAGAAGGGAAAGGGGAATGTGTAAAAGAGACAACGACCCAAAGGGGAGTAATAACAACTCAAAGCCACCATAAGATATTCAATGAACGGTGAGGAAACCCCACACCCAACGGAAACCACACTTGTTTCTGACATATTAATACTCGGACTTTGCTCTTTTGTGTCCATTTTTACAATTTTTCAGTGTTTTTGGAAGATAGTACTACCTGGATTACAGAAAGTATATAACAATTTGTCCTTCAAAATGCAGTTTAAGTTGGTTTTGGAAGTGTAAGACAACGAGTTGTAACAAAAACTTACAAAAATTAGCAAAATCTGTCAAAATAGCATGCAATGGGCAGTTTATTTTCTGAATCTTTTATTGAAAAGTATGAAAATGCATTTAAAATGATTTTGCTATAATAGTGTATATATCAGATAACCTGGTAAAACAGTTTTGGAGAAGATAAAATTGGTACTAGGATGATTCAGGAAATAAATTCATGAGAAAGCGGCCATACCTCTTTCACAAAAAATGATTTTGAAACAAGACTTTATTTCAATATTTTACTTGCTCTATGTAATGCTTGTTCAGACAATCAATGATGAATGTCTGCATTACAAATGTAAGACAAGAATTAGGAAAATGCGAAAATGAAACAAAACACCGTGCTTTTTCCCTCGTGTTATATATATCTATTTTATGACAAAATTGTGGGAAATTTAGTTCTATAAATGACCAGTTCGACATTTTTTATGATACATATAATGATAATGATAAAATTCAGGATAAAAATAAACTTTCGAAATACAGTAATTAGAAGTTTAATTTTTAATTTTTTGAATGTAGTAAAGATGTTTCAGAACTGAGGGAGACAATAATGATTAAAAAAACCAGAAATTGATATGGTAAAATACTGCAACGTACCGTCGCAAAATAAGAAGATAAGTTTGATGCAAAAATATTACTTTATTCTGTTAATGTCAAAATAAATAAAAACCCGATTATTGTTACATATATAAAATATATAAACAATATTAAAATTGATAAAGTAATAAAACAATTTTAGAAATATACTTGATAAAAACAAATGATGAAAATCTGTTTTCTCTATAACATTGTTGTTCTTGTAACTGAAAAATAACTGGAATGCAGTTTGAAATACTCAGAAAGTACAGAGAAATCTACAGAGTATTTTGGAATGTCAAACTTTTTTGTGTAGTTAAACATACTGCTTTCCTACAATAAAATTTCAATTCAATTTCCAATCAAGGCAAATATATATGGTAAAAATCGTTTCTAAAAATACAAATGTAGTATCCAATATATGGCAAATTACGTGAGACATGCATTTCCTCTGCATACTACTGGGTATTACAATAAAGACATTGTAGTAAATTTCAATTTTGCATATCAGATTCTGCAATTTATGAGGGTATAACCCCCTACCCCCTTGAGTCCAGAGTACTCTCAAAATTTTAGATGAAGTCCAGAGTCCATTTAATATTTTTTTATCTTTTTTGAAATTTGAAGTACAAGTCCAAAATGCATAACTTTTGAGTCCGTCAAGTCCATGGACTCAAGTGGTTAAGTCCAAAGTACGCCGAAAATAAGGCCAAAGTCCCGAGTCCAAAAAGGGGGGTTATACCCTCATTTATGTCTCCATATCAGCAATACAAAGTAAAAATACTTGAATATTTCAAAATAGTACAGCATCTTTAATTCAAACAGATAACAAATTTGTGAGCAGTAAGCTCATGTAACAAATATTGTTTTACTCGTATTTAAAGCAGTCATGGAAAGCACCCCTCAATTTCTAATATCAAAAGACTTTCGTGGTGAAAATATCATAAACATTGAAACAAAAACACCAAAAGTTTTAAATCAAAATATATGTATAATAATATTAAAACAAATAATGTTACATGTTAATGATACAAATAAGAACAAAATAGCACAACATTTACAATTCATAATAATAGAGATTTATTGATCTTGAGTGATTAATAGGTGAAATGAGCAATATTAGTTATTGGTGCAATTTATGTAAATTATTTGTCTGTTGGCCAATGGGTTTCATTCTGTCATTCTTTAAATAAAACATTTTAGACAGACAATAGATCACAAAAGATGAGGGGGCAAGGGGGGTCCCATAACAGCCTAACAGCAAATTGATTTTTCCAATAACAGATAACAGATAATTCAAATAAGCGATAACAGCTAACAGTGCATATCAAGTCAATAACAGCTAAGATATAAATGTAAAACTTGGATAACAGTCATCTTATTCAATAAAACTTTCTTGTGGAGAAGATATACATTCATAGGCCATCATTGTTCATCATAAACATATTCATTGACTTCATTATCAACAAGTTTCAAGGCAACACCAAATCCCCTACCGGTAGGACAAGTCATTATTAAACTAGCAAAAACGGTAAAATATGTTTTCTAAGTCCAAGGCCCATAACTCTGTCAAAAATCATTGGACCGGAAACAAACTTTATTAACTTGGCCTGTAACTCATAAAGGTAGACTCGCATACAGAATATCAGATCAATACCTGTAACGCTTTAGAAAACAAATGCGGGAAACTGATATTTTACTAAAAGTTTCAAAGTCCAAGGCCAAAAACTCTGCTAAAAATCAGTGAACCCAAACAAAACTTTATCTTGGTATTTAACTCATTAAAGTAGACTCACATACAAAATATCAGATCAATGCCTGCAATGCTTTAAAAAAATTCGGAAAACTGACATTTTACTAAAATTTTTCAAAGTCCCAGGCCCATAACTCTCTTAAAAATCAGTGGACCGGAACCAAACTTAATCTTGGTCTGTAACTCATTAAGGTAGACTCCCATACAACATTCATTTGTATTAGATGAATACCTGCAACACTTTAGAAAAAAATGTGGAAAACTGACATTTTACTAAAATTTCCAAAGTCCAAGGTCCATAACTCTGTCAAAAATCAGTGGACAAACGTGGTCTGTAACTCACTAAGGTAGACTCACATACAAAATCTCAGATCAAGATCTTCAAGGGTTTAGAAAAAAAGTACGGAAAACTGATGCCGGACTGACAGACAGACGGACGGATAGAGCGCAAACCTTCAGCTATCACCGGTAGGTGACTAAAGAGTGCTTTATTTATTACTCATTATCACTGTACAAGGCGAAAAATAAAGCAGCCCTAAACTTTTTTAAGTGTCTTGGATTAGGCAAGTTGAATTTTTCAGACACTTTTACAGTTTTACCCCCTCTAGCAGTAACAGCTCGCATGAAGTCTAATTCTTTTCGTGAATAAAATTATTGCGGAGTCCTATCTCAGAACTGAAAAACTCAAATGCCACAAGAAGTATTGTCTTAGTGATGCTAAGAATGAAATGTCAGTATTACATTGTCTCACTGCTTTGTGTTTTATCAACATGTTTTTCAGTTGTCAAGGATCGAAGGGTCGAACAACTTTCAAAAATCAGTATGTGTAAGTTTCATTGTTCAAATTTTCTTTTCTCATCATGTAGCTATTGGTGTTTAATTTCACTTCTTGTATGAGTGTTTTTCAATTTAAACTCTTGTCTTAAAGATGAATTGTTACCCATTCTACTTATTTGCCATATATAGCCTATTCTGGTTTCTATATAGTTCAGTATTTTACTGCTTTTAGCTCACCTGACCCCAAGGGTCAGTGTGAGCTATTGCCATCACTTGGCGTCCGTCGTCCGTCATCCGTCAGTCGTCCGTCCGTCCGTCCGTCAAACTTTTCACATATTCATCTTCTCCTCTGAAACCACTGAGGCAAATTCAACCAAACTTTACAGGAATGATGTATGGAAGGTCTTTTACAAAGATTGCTCATTTTGTTCCGATCCGATAAAAAACATGGCCGCCAGCGCGGAACTTAGGTTTAACATTGGACCCTATGGGAAAAATCACATTTTCATCTGCTGCTGTAAACAGGCTGGAGCAAATTGAACCAAACTTTACAGGAATGATGTACCTGAGGTCCTTAACAAAGATTGCTCATTTCGTTCTGATCCGACGAAAAACATGGCTGCCAGCGCTGAACTTGGTTTAACATTGGACCTTATGGGAAAATAACATTTTCATCTTCTCCTCTGAAACGGCTGAAGCAAATTCAACCAAACTTTACAGGAATGATGTACTTAAGGTACTTTACAAAAATTGCTCTGTTCATTTTGTTCTGACAAATAACATGGCCTCCAGTGCAGAACATAGTTTATCATTGGAGCCTGGTATTAGAAAACCATCCTTTTCATCATCTCTGAAACTACTATTCAAGCAAATTTAACTAAATGTATAGAAGGTCCTTTCCAAAAATTACTCATTTCAATAGGATCAGACAAAAAACATGGGTGCTTATTGAGAACATATCTGAACATTAGACCCCATTGGTAAAAACATCATTTTTGGTCATGCATGGCATAGAAGCATTTTGTCAGGTGAGCGATACAGGCTCAGTCTCTGAGCCTCTAGTTTAATCATAAAGCTACTGTCTACAACTGTATAACTTCTTTGTCTACATTCTGGTTAATCAAGCTAATCCTAAATTGGAATTTTAGCAAAAAAATCCCCCAAGCACCGTTAAATTATATGATATTAAAAAGGGAAACAAGTATATAAATTCTAAGAAAAACGTGTCAAGTCTAGAGGTTATAAAATGTATGTTGTGATGGGAGTTTATTTTATTTCAAATTCCCGGCACTTGAATCAGTTTTCAGGGGCTCCGGCTGCAGAGCTGCCGGGCGCGTCCCTAGTAGGTGGATAGGGGAATGCCCTGTCTATGCGGCGCAGTCAGGTCATAATACAGAAAGCCTGACCGCGAACTATTGTAGCCAAACTGTGCAGAGAAACGCAACGCTCCATGCAGTAAAAAGACCCCTTCTATATTGTCTAAAGAGAGCAGAGTCTCTGGGACTCGTATAGAAGGCTAATTTTCCTGTCCCTACCCATTTCCCCCCTTTTCCAGTGGCAATCGAAACTCGTTGTCCCTTCCATTTTGCTTCTTTCTTCTCTTACTTTATTTGAAAAGGGGGGATTCCAACTTAGAAGCGAAAGGAAAAATCGCCGAGCGGAGCGAGGCGCGAAAATATTTGGGTATTTATTTGTAATAACACCAAACTGAACTGTTCAGTAACAGCTAACAGTGAACTGAATATTCATCATAACAGCTAACACAGAACTACCCAATAACAGCTAACACAACATTATATTTTGCAATAACAGCTAACAGATAATCAATTTTACCCAATAACACAATACCAGTTAATACCCTTGCCCCACCCCATAGATGGACAGGATTTTCTTATTCATTTGGTCTCAAGGTCTGAAGCCTTATTATTTTACTGATCTTTACTCTAGTCTGGTCTATTGAAATGTGCTAAACCATAATACATTCGGAGATCATATCTCTAAATTCTAGGACCAAAGTGTCAAATTATTTGTAGATTTATATATCAATAAATGTACATTGTCGGAAGGATTTATATAACATGAACACATCTTTATAAATATGTGCTTTGCATTGCACCAAAAAAATGTGCATTAGACTTGTTTCCATTTACTAGTATTATACAAATCAACAGTAACATTCAAAGCATAAAATTATTTTTTTATACACTAATATCAAAGTTTTCAAATTTCATTTAGACATTAAAAATGGTACACCAATATAACCTCAATTTAAAATGACCTTATACATATGATATAAGAGTTTATTGATACAAATGCAAGAAATTTCATCTATTTTTTAAATTGCAAAATTATTATTGCAAGACATATACTTTTATACATACATGTATGTAAGATATTCTCAGAATTTAGTTTTTATGTCTCCTCTCAGGAGGCGATTTTTCAAAGTCATTAATTTGCAAGACCGCATACAAAATGAAAACTATCATTGATGTACTTTATTCCCAGAAGCACAACACTCGTCAAAAATAAGTTAATATCAGATATGTCGTTGTAAACAAACTGTGTTATTACTATATATGAACACAATGCGTGTACGTAAGAATGTTTATAAATGCAATAAATTTTACAACTAACAAATTTTGCAACTCGGCAACAGTTCAAGCATAGGAAAACCGTCTACCGATCTTAAGTTCAAACAAAGTAAGAAGCTAGCTGTACATATTGTTGAATTAAACGAAGAAAAGCTTCAAAGCAATTTACGCATTTTATCGAAGTAACAAAACGGCTAAAGGTCGCAGTCGCAGCCATTTTTTACTATAGTCAAACAGTAGACGACAACTTCTTGAGAAACAGCACAAGCTGAAAATTAGTTAATTATTCGTATCAAAACATTACATCAGCTGAAAATATGATAATAGCTTTCTGCATTTTCTGAATCGAAATCCTTAATAGTGAAAACATTGATGTACCACTGCAGAATCAGCTGATTAAGAACTTTTACCTTATCAGCAAAGACGGTGAGGCATGTCCAACTTTATGAGGAACATCGACACGTCACCCTTTTTTTTGCTCTGATATCCTTTCTTTCATTATTTATAGAGATCCGTCCTGATAGTGCCATCCTGTTCAAATACCCATGGAAGAATTCAACATATGTTTTAAAGGCAAGACCTGTACATTGACAACATTGTGTCAAGCGATGATGACCGTCAGGATGCCATGAAGTAATTTCATGATACACTAAGCATTTTTACGAAGACATTAGGATTATTGCAGACAAAGAAATGATTTTTAGACAGCCGAGAGACCAATGTAAAAGAACCATACATAACAAAACAAGGCATCCTTCGGTAACCATCATGTATCTAAGAACCACTTGGGTTAAGTCCAGTTTCTGTTAGTGCAGAACTCTAAATGCAAGATATATGGAAAGGCAAATTTAAGTAGAACGAAGCATTGCCTATGGATATTTAAAACCATGTAAAGGACTTGCGTTTGTCTTACTCTAGAATTACCAAATGATAGATAAAGCAGCTATATAGTATATCAGTGGCGGATTTAGGGCCCCTCCCTTAGGTCGGAAAATATTTAAAATTCCTAGGGGTTTTTAAAAAAAAACCTTTTGAAAAAATATTGGTCGCCCCCCCCCCCCCCCC
>MJUU01061355.1:13883-30739 GCA_002080025.1 Modiolus philippinarum
CACTGACCATATCGATTCAGGGTTCAATGAGCGGGGGGTATATTTGGCTGCCATTCGGCGACAGCTCTTGTTGATTTTAATTAAAAAATGAAATGTGTCCTTCAGGTATGTATGGTTTCCAAATCATGCATGAAGAGGGTATACCCCTATCAGCAAGGGTTGCATCTGTCGATCAGGGCTATTTATGATGCATCCATAATAAAACAGACACATGGACAGACAACTGGCAAACAATGATGCTCGCCAACTTTTTATTGCAGGGGTAAAACAAAATTCTCTTCTGTGAAAGAATGCATGCAGTCTGTTACTTGTTGAGAAAAAATCAGTTGTCAGATCCTCAAGACCAAACTTGAGTTTTGTAGATTTTGATTTCACATTTTGTTTAATCCTACATCCCTGCAATATCTGTCTGTTGTAATCTTTTCATTCAAAAACTTTGAAAATTACAGTGCCAATTTTGAACCAAATTTGGTCACAATAGGCCTTCCGTGGTACCTTAAAAGCTAGGTATGACAGCTCTGCATCCTAATCAAGATGGCCACCATTATGAAACATAGTTTGATATTAGGCTGTGTTGGAAAATTGTTGAACAATCTCTGAAAATACTAGGTCATTTACAACCAAGCTTTAAGTAGTAATTGTCCTGAGATGGTCCCCTTCCAAAAAGACATTCAGCAAGTCAGCAACTCATCCATGATTGCTGCTAGTTGGGAACATAGTTCAACATTGGACCCCATAGCAATGATGTGTATTAATGTAGTTGAAATATACTCATTTAACATACCCACTTGGAAGTTAATATAGGATTAAACACTCATTTTTAGGAAATTATCTATGTATAAACTCCGGCAGCTCACTCACAAACTGAATAAAGTCCGAAGGACTTTATGTAAAGTCTGTGATTGAGCTGACGGAGTTTATACATACATAATTTCCTAAAAATCAGTGTTTAATCCTTATAATTCAAATTTTTTACGATAAAAACTACGTGATCCATGTTAACGAGGTCTTTATTTGCTGCACTATATTTTTGCAAAGCGGTTTAATGGGCAAAAGGAAATATCGAAAAAATATTTCCGTTTGCTATTCACGACGTTGACCAATGAAAATGAACGTTACAATTACATTTGGAATTATTTGGATTTATGTAAGCAATGTTCCAGGTGAGCAGTACAGGCTTTTGAGAGCCTCTTGTTCATGTTGCTACATAGGTAATTACTGTACATTTAAAACAAAAAAAAAGGATAATGCTTTTATTTTTGCTGTGTAGGCTCTGTATTATTTTAAAAGCTCGGAAGATTATTTCAACCCACAAAGACGAAACCACAACCATGTCTTGAGATAATTATCAAAGAGCTTCCCAGTAATCATTTACTTGGGCGAAGAACATTATTTTCCTTTCCAAATTAAAATGTTTGTTCAATGTTTTTGATTTGACCACAATATCTTCGGGACATTCCGCTGTGTTTAGAAACCAACGTTTGGTTCCAAAATAAATATTTGCACAGATCTTTGACTAATGGGGGTGTGAAGACACGGTCAGTTTATTTAAAAGATTTATAATGTCTCACAGCTATAATAACTAGTCTTCTTGACCTTTAGTCTTGTCGAAAGGTAGAAAAATTATTTTATTAGTCAATATTGTTATTTTTTACTACAATATGTCATTTAAAGTGAAAACAGATTTTTTTTACCATTTTGAAAAGGTTAATTAGATCTGTTATATATTTTCCTTTGAAAGTTCAAAATGAAAAAGTCACTGATTATGCTGCTAATTTACGATTGGTCCTGTGAAAAAACAGAACATGGGTTTTATGTCTTGCATCCAAAGTCTTAAGGTTTAGTAGAACTTGATGGCTAGAACTACGATAACTCTAACGCCATGGATATCTTGAACCCATTTCCTGGTCCCTTTATTCTAGTTTAAATATAGTTCAACCTGGTTTGCTCACACCCCTCTAGCTCAAACTTTTTTCATCGGTTCATCACATTCCGCTGTGTTGATGAAAGTGGGTGTCACAGTCATCTAAAGCATAATTGTTTTACATGCAAGTTTTCATTTTGCGATTTTCCTCCATGGTATATTTTCTACTCTTTTCATATGCAATTTTTGTCTCGCCCACGCTGAAAAAGTCGCGGAAGCGAGACTTTGGGATAGCGTTTCCAGCGGTGGCGGTGGCAGCATCAACAATTACAAACTATTGTGAATTAACAAGCTTATGTTGGTTGAAGGTCCATAGTATTTGATGTGCAGTTGCATCATTATGGGTACAACTCAAATTCCTACTTAGTTTATGGCCCTGGCCCCTTAGTCATGCATGAACAATCACTTTACGTTTTTAGCAAGCAGTTTGTACAACCTATACCAGTAGTCCTAGACACTTGATATTTGATATTCAGTTGCATCTTGGGGAGTGCATACCGATTCCATGCCCAGATGGTGGCCTGGGCCCCTTAGTCACGCATGAACGATCACTTAAGTTTTTAGCAAGCAGTTTGTATAACCTATACCAGTAGTGCTAGGCACTTGATACTTGACATGCAGTTGCGTCTTTGGGAGTACATACCGATTCCACTCCCAGATGGTGGCCCTTGCCAGTTAGTCATGCATGAAGGATCACTTTAAGTTTATAGCAAGCAGTTTGTACAGCCTATACCAGTAGTCCTAGCCACTTGATATTTGACATGCAGTTGCATCTTGTGGAGTACATACCGATTTCATGCCAACATGGTGGCTCTGGCCCGTCAGTCATACATGAGTGATCACACCATTTTAAGGAAATTGTTTACAAAGTTAAAGAATTATATTTTATTTATATGACTGCTGCAGTAGATCAATGTGCAATTTTAAGCGATGCATGGGGCGGGCGAGACAAATCCTGTGTCCACAGTTTATTTATGCATGAAGGTTCTTGCAATTTTCCCCAATTTCAAAAATTAGAAATGTGATTCTGGTTGAGCCACTGTTGGGAAACATGTCTGTTTTAGGTATATTTGTAGTGTATAGGTACCCCCAATACATTATATTTCATATAAATGATCGCTTGTAAGTAAAATCTAAATGTTGACAAAGTACATTTATGTATACAATACATCAGATGTTTTATGGGGGAGCTGTGTAATAAATCATTATAAATGTGTACTATAGTCTACACACTTGTTGTGACACATGTTAAAGATATAAAATTACACTGTTTATGACAAGAATATAATTAAATATTCTCCTACCTTTCATTTTTTTAAAAGAATAAGTGATTGTTGACATAAAATAATGATCCTGAAAAGTACGGAATGACTTCTGGAAGACCTACCAATATGTTGTTTTCTGTCCTCTTTGAAGGTTTCATCTAAGACGCTAATTAATAGATGGTTTTGACTAGCATTCTGTCAACCATCCTTAAAAATTCATAGGATATCATTGAATATACTGTTATGAATGTAAAGAAAACTACAGTAGAACTCTGCTGGCTCGAACACCCAAGGTACTGAAGAAAACTGTTAGAGTAAGCAGGGTGTTCGAGCTATCAAGGTGGAATTATGTTCAAATATGAGCAAAGGGATTACAAAAAGAGTTTGAGACATCCATGGTTTCCGAGCTAATGCAGTTCGAGTGATCGAAGTTCACTGTATGTTGCTGTCAGTTAAACAATTTTGTTCAATTGTAAAATTGATTGATTGTTGTTTAATTCTGGGTTAGACATTTTTAATGTGATGTCATTTCGAGGACTTAATTACCATCTGGGGACTTGATGATAACCTTCTGAGGACTTGATAACATTCTGGAGAATTTAATTTCATGTTCATTTTAAGATGTAATTGGGAGGGTTATTGCTACGAACACTTTCCAAGGTCATAATTTCATTTTGAGGACAGTAAGACCACATAACTTAATTCTGGGGACTTTAATACATTTCTCTTTAAACAATTTTTTGGTTTGGCCTTGATTTCAGTCTTAAGACTTACATCATTGCATAATTAGTTGACATAATTAAATTTTAAGACTTGCGTTCATTTCTCTGCACATGATTAAGTGTTCAGATTTTAATCTATGAATTTATTTCATTACATTTTGTTGTGTTTTACTGTTTTGCTGTTTATTGAACTGTCGAAATTGAAATTTTTATCCCCATAAAGTTATTTGTTTTTTGTACCTCAGGTGATAATTTGATAGACAACACCTGGTTTGACTGACAGACATGTTTTCTATATAATTCTATATTGTCAGTTCTACATGTTTTACATGTGAATTAAAAATAAAAAATCTAAGACATGGGTATGAGTATTTATATCTGTGAGAACAGTAAACATCTACAATTCTTGAAACTTTCAGTCACAGGGTACAATTCTATATTATAATCTATATTCAATTGTTTAAGTTACTTTTTATGAATGGTTATTTTCAAAATTTTAACCTCTGTCCTCATAAGCAATGGTGTGCCAGCTCAACAAATGTGTAGAAGTTGATTTAACCAATGGGAGACACGTAGAACAAGACAATTCCATAATTATGTTACATTTTCTGAATCTTGGTCTTTATTATCCTTGAATTAGGGGACACCGGTTTTCAGGCTTCCAGCTGTCCTTTTCCCATTGCTGAGTCACAAACTCTCATACATGGCCTTGTTTAAGTTGTATTTTGGTCTTGTTTAAAAGAGATTGTTTCAAAATATAGACATTTCGTGTGTAATGTATTTTTGAATGGCTATTCAGTAAGGCACAAATTATGCAAGAAGTGGGTGGAATTGCTGTGTTCAAGTGTTGTTTTATCTCTGTATTCACCTCTTGATTATGGAGAATGGATTTAAAACTTTGTAACTAAAAAAATGTATGTTTTACTGAATTTGCTGTATGACACATAGGTATTTATGATATAAAGGTGCCTATTTTGGGTTTGCATGATGTTTGCAATTTTTGAGGATGAATTTAGAACACAGTTGATCAAAATGAAAGTTAAATCTCTGAGTCATGATACTATCAAATGAATTTGACATGAAATCTCATGAGACTAATGTTTGGTTGTAAAAAGTCAATTGCATACAAAAGGATAATATTGGTTTCAAAAGACGGGGTCAACATATAACATGAATATTTTGATAGATAAACTTGAGATTCCAAATTGCCTTTATGCAGTCCAGCAGTTTGGAATTTTTTTTATGACAAACTAATTTGTTTATTTTTGTGATTCATACCTGTTATCTTCAGGTAGTTTGTTTACATGTCAAGTGGATTGTTGACAATTCAAAGCCTCTGACTAATGGTCCAATTTTCTCTGATAGTGTATTGGCACAAATAATGATTACTTAATATGATATGATTTATAAATATTGGTGAAGTATAAGAAGTTGACAAACAAAAACATATAGATTTCCGTGGAAAGATTAGAAAGTGTCTGAATTGGTGAAATTGTTGAATATTCCCTTAGCAGACCAAAAGTTATTTTTTGATGGACTTAAGAAAGCCAGATTTTTTACTCTCTCACACTCACATAATTAGATTCATTAAAGTAGCCTGTTGGCATGCAGTATTTAAGAAATAATTCATACATAATCCTCTATTGTAATTTTAACATGGGTTATGCATTATATTTCTGGTATTTTAGGCCAATGCAACAAATATAATGCATAACCATGTTAAAACTGCAATTGAAGATAGCTTTAATGGATTATTTCAAATCTGATAATGACAAAAATTGAAGTTTTGTATTAGTCATTCCATTTACTGGTTTAGAATTATTGTATGACTGCTTAATTAAGTTATATTTGAAAAAAAAAGAAAAAACATTATGAATTTATCATTGATGACAATTGAAAATTTTGTTATAAAACTATATAGTACGATATGTAACATAGATCAGATTTCATATCAAGAGGCCAATGTACATGGAACACTTGTTGTTTGGTAAAGCTATGTTGATTTCAGTACCTGAATGTTACATCACATGTCAGTTGTAAATTGTTATTATTTGATGTTGCTATTTGTTTCATTCAATTATTTAAAAAGTGTGTTTTTGTTTGCACACAATATATAGTAAATGAAATATATAAGATGACTTCATTACAGATGGTTTGATATTGAATGGAAACAGGCATGTTCTATTGATATTTGAGTATAAGTTTGTTTGCAAAGTGAAAGAAGAGCGTCATATAAGATTAGTTGATTACATTTCATATTTACCAAGTTTAAAACTACATCAAAGCTGTCTGCAAATCTTAATTTAGAACATATCTTTACACGCACTGAATGTTCATACTTTATGATGTTATTTTTGCTAGGAGGTATCAAATTGTGGCAAAATCTGTGATCCTGAAAACCTCCCATTTTGCAAGAGATAAATTGGATGGACAATATATTTGATTACTTTGTTAATGAAGTATGTCATCCCATTCTTCCATTTGATTGAGTTATTTATTGTTTCCATATTTTCCAGTAATTTCAACCATGACAATATTTTTCTTGCCATATGGCAGATCTTAGACAAATCTGTTGTCTTATGTACATAGCTTAAATGATCTGGCCAGATGGTTTCCTAAATTCTTTTAAAACCAGAATGCCTAATGATGGAACATCACTTGCAAACTAGTTTCTAGATTTTTACTACCTGGACTAAGTCCAAATGTCTTTTTACTTGTAACGGCAAATTAAGATGATGAGAAATTACCGAAAGATAAAAGTATGTTACATGGGATGTACGGGTGTTTGTCATTATGTTGCGGTTGAACACTCGCGTAATGTTTAGTGTACTTAATTGGTATATAAAGAATCTATCATTATGTACATTCCAGGGAGATACAAATTTATTTCTAGGTTGAATCATTTTTCAGACATAATGATAATGAGAGAAACGTCTTGTAGCTATGAATGATGTACATTATAAGGGTTAGGTAAAAAATCTTTTTTATATATTTATGATGTTGTATAATGCTTACATTGGGCATTGTTTATACATATAGCAATTGCATAAAAAAGTAGCAAATTGATGAAATTGGGTATTGCAACCTGATATCCTATATCAACTGTTGTTTGAAAAAACTTTGAAATTTGAAATTAACACAAGGATTTTGATTACCATATCTTCTTCTTTTAATGGTGTAATCATTGCTCCCAAAAACTGCAACTTAAATACAAGATGTATGGAATTCAATACAGGAATCATTTGCATTAGAATATAGCTGGAATTACTAATTATTCAGAATTTACCATACTGGTAAATTTGGAAATATGTATTAAAAATTGAATTCTTCAGTATGGCAATTTCTGAAATATTCATGCTGTCAAAATTAGGAAAGATGTTAGAGAATTTGCAATTGCGAACAATTCTGGTTAAGTTCTACATGTTTGATTCCAGAAAATTTTTTGAAAGAAATATACAAAAACTTCAGATCAGCATAAGATTTAGACCTTACCCTTACCCTAGACAGACCGGCCCTTTAGATTTCTTTACAGCCTACTTTAGTAGTTTTAATATCAAAGATAAAATGATAATTTTATAAAGTTTTATGTTACATATAAAGTTTTATGTTACATTTCTTGTGTATCTACAAACAGGTAGAATTTACTACCTTGATTTGACTATCAATAATTTAAGTACCAAGAGCCGGGGACAAGGACTTGCTAACACATTGATTTCCGGAATTGTTCTTTGATGTTCTCTGAGTCAGCTTGACATCTTTTGTTCATATATCGAGAACCATTATCCCAACAGGAATCCTTGCTTAATGTTAAAAGAAAGCTATTCTTTGTGGTACAAGTTTTAAACGTGTCACCATATCATTTCTTAATTAGCTATTTATTTTTATGGCCATATTCCAGATATGATATTTAATAATAAATCAGTCTGAATATAATTATTGATTTGTTAATTGATAGGATTCATATCAAAATGAATTGCTTTTCAATAGATCTTTTAGTATTTACCTTTTCTACAAATGGCTATAGAGTTGGTCAGCAAAGCTTTGAGTGTCCCTTTGAAGGTTGGAGATTTTAATTGATTCATTATAGATATGTCATTGGTTCCATAATATAAAAATTGAATACACATCCAATTTATGAATATAAAATATGATTTATTACAAATTTGATCAAGAAATTTATAATTTTGGTAGGCAGAAATGCGAAATGATTATTGATTGGTGTGAATTTAATGTATGTTCTATGAAATAAGTAATTTGTAATTTATACTTTGATATGAAATTTACATATATTGGAAACGAACAGCTGTTCCTTTTCTGTTTAGATCATTTCATAAACTACAGTTTCTTTATCACAAGCACATCTTGATTTTTGATCTGTTGAAATTTAATGAGCGACAGGTTTTGTCTTGTAATCGATGGTATGCAGAGGTGTGAAAATGCACATCTTGTCCAAATGCACATCCTACAAGGAAAGTCAATATATTTAAACAATAACCTTTTGTTTCAATTTACAAGATTCAACCCAAGTATGGTACTTAAGAACAAAAAGATAGGCTCCAAATGTTACACTAAGAGCCAGGTATCACTTGAGGAGCACTTCATATTGTGATCACATTTTTCGTCTTTGAAAAGTTTACCTGTAGGTATAAGAAATTTTCCTGATTGAATAAAACTTCATAAATAATTTGATCATGAACTGGAATGTCGCATAAGTGTTGAGTTGATACCATACAACACAACCGTGGTAGAATACTGAAGATGCAAAGCACAGGTAGATTACGTAAACAACGCAAAAAACAATCATACGACACAGCCACAAAATGCATGAATGTCTAAACACTTGAAATTTGAAAGCACTCACATTTTGGACTCTGAAAAAGAGAATGAATTGACATCTGTCATTCAGTTGCTCCAGAAGGGTTAGCATGTCCTGATCTATACGTGGCACCCATCACTATGTCATGCAATATTATTTATAAGGTCAGTTTCACAGCAATATGATATTTCTATCCAGTGGCGGATCCACCCGGGCCCCCCCCCCCTAAATCCGCCACTGCTATCTCCCAGATCATGAGACAATTCAAGCAGTACAGCTTTACACATGAACTAGTTTAGCCCATTGCTGGATATAGTGGTAACAAAGTGACTTTTACTTTACGTTTGATTTTTTCAGCAGTAGTCTGCTTGGTCGGTAAAGATACGAATTATATTCTTTCCAGTGCTGATTTATTTTTGGCATTTTGTTTTTTGGAGTGATAGAGTACTTCTCATACCCCATCACACATATATTAGCCAGGTATTATGTGATAGCCTCAGTTGTATGTCTGTAGGTCTGTCCGTCCCCCAAAGGTTCTCGACTGATAACTTGAGAAGGAAATATCATTTGTTCCTCAAACTTTGTATGCAGGTTGTTCACCACAAAACTTTTGCAGAGTTCGAGTTTGGATTCAGAGGTCCGAGGGGTTCTGTAGTTATGACCCATGGAACTTTGAAATTTTGTGAAACGTGGCGGGATATCATGTAATGCACCATTACTTTTTTTTGTCTGTATAGTTACATCAATACTGTGTATCATAATTTTTTTCTTCACTGGTTTGATTTTCATTATGTTGACCATGACAATTTAACTTCACATGAATTTAACTGCCCAGTAAACAGTACAATTGTAAATAATGGGGAAATATTTTACGAAAGGATATGGAGTAAATGAACATGAGACCATAATATATGTCCAGTTTTGCATTGAAATCATGACAGCAGACATTGAAACATTGAGTAAAGTAATAAAAGTACATTAGTAATACAAATGATCAGAAAATTGACATTTGACTTACTCCGCATCTATTAACCTACCTTTGAAAAAAGATGATATTAAAAAAAAAGAACCTAGAAAGTAATAAAAAAAATAGCTACATTGATCTCATGCATATAAGATTGGTAAAAATCAACAAAGCAAAAAATTGTATTGTGTGACAAAATGAAAATTTTCTATTAAAGGGATGCCGTGCTATGACTTTTTCTTTGTTAAACATGTTAAATATTAAACGAAATTGAACACGAACTTGTCAGTTTCTTTGTTTCGATAACATCAGGAATGAACGATCAGTTTGGAGTAGAGATTAATGTTTTTTCTTTGTTGGTAGTTTATGATACATGTTTTCATGGTCTGTGATTCAAGATTTTTATATTGCGTGCTGATCTGAATCACCGATTTGTGTTAATATTTTCTTTGTGTCGTCAAAATTATGAACATCTGATTAGTAATGCGTTTAATTATGAATTGATTGTGGGAAAGATGGAAATTGTGCATTTGTGTTTGGAAAAGGTAGTGATTGCAGTAAAAAAGGTCTTCAGCCCTTTGGGGCATAATTTTGCATTTATGAAGAAGATCAAATATCCATGAATGCATCTTTTAGAGGATATAACATAGAGCTATTATTGCACAAAAAATGGTAGTTATGTCGTGGAGATTGTCTTTGACAACTACTAACAACAAATGCACTGACATCAAACAATATGATAGTACAGCAAAACAACACTGGCTGAATCCGTTAACTTCCGCTCATTTCTATTTTAATCCGAATTCCCCTTTTCGATAAATATTTCACCTATGAGTTTTGTCTTGTTGATGTTCGATTACCATCACTATCAACTCTTCATTTCATGTCCATCAAATTCTGTGCTCGCAAGTCTCACTCTGTTGTTGATTTCCCTTTTTTCAAACCCTTTATTGAACCACAGAATATAAGATAGTACATTGATGCAGAACAAAAACTAACAGATACTAGTTGTCACCCTTGGTATCCCTTAAAAATTACTGAAGACATGAGCCGCACATGCTAGATTTTTAGCATGCATTGCTTCATATAGTACATGTACCAGTAAAAAATAAATCTGTGTTTCATGACTAATATTTTGCAGATTTGTATAAGCTGCCTTTACAAGGGAGCAGAGGTGAATCAAGTATGAAAAATGGAAGATTAAATATGATTACATATTAATTAGCTTTCTTTAAGATGAAAAATGATGATCCATTTTGCTTTTTTGTTCTCACCTTCTTTAAACATATTAGAAGAGATGAATGATGCATCGATGATTACCTTGCAGTAAAATTGTAAACATTTAAATAGTTATAAGCTTCCTGTTGGTAACCTTGACGATAGTCTTCTGCTCTGGCTGCCCTCCAGTATTGGGTACTTTACATTATTGCTGTCTATATTGTGTTGATGTTTAGCAGATAGTTATTGGTGTGATGTAATCATGTAACTCGGAAGGCAGATTACCTTTGATTTATCTTGCGCTTTTTTTTTTGCCGGATGCTGAAATATTTAGTATTTATCATGCTTTGAATACTTGAAATGACAGATCAACATGTTAGTCATATTGAAAATCAGCAATAAGTCATTTGGCAAATATGCAAGGTTTATCATTATTTTAAATTTAACATCGAACCTTGTGTAATTCGATTCTTTATAAGCCAGATTATTATTTTTCACAGCAATAATACTTTCAAGCATTCTCCCTTTTGGCAGGTTTCATAGATACACATGGTGGAATTAAGTTTTCCAGATAATGGCATATTTCCTTATTTTGACCTTTTGCTAATGCGATAAAATTTGGGAAGATTTCCTTATTGTCGATTCTTGCACTTCATGCACTATCACCCATGAATATATACATTTCAGGAAAAAAGAGTTTATAAAATAGAAAAGCAGTTATCATCTATCATCACCATCGTAAATGGCAACCAATGTTTTCTAAAGATTATATAAGCACAGTGTTCATTATATGACTATTGGCTTTTTCGCACCAGTTAATGTGTTTGCAGTATTAAGAGTATTCTATAATTTTTATACTGAGTTAGTTTTTAATGCACTCATGAAACAAAGATTCATAATTAAGCATGAATTAGTTTTTTCGTCTGTCTGCTTGTCTATTTGTCTGTGAGAAATTTGGCATAGGTATATCTTTTGAATGGCAAGTGATAGGGCTTGATATATCACACATGTATTATTTGTGGAAAGACCTTTCCATTTACATATCAGACTGTATGACCTCCTGACCTTGACTTTTTTTTTAAATGCCCCCACCATTAAGCAATGGGGACATCAAGTTTTATACATGTCCGTATGTACGTCCGAAATTTTTGTCAAGGATTTCTCAGCTTGCGTATGCAGGAACGATTGAGATTTGTTCTGAAGCTTTGGTTTGATGATTCGTGTCTCCCCTTTTCAAGTCTGTTACTCATATACTTCCTGTTTACCGATATATATCTATATTGTGGAGGCATTTTTGTCCCATGCACAGGTTTTTTCTTTTGAATGATCTTTAAATATATCATAAAACTTAAAAAAGGTTGGAATGTCAATCCTTCATACTCCATTGCCATCCTCTATTATTACTGGTTAGTGGAGTAGGAGATAACTAAACTAAATGCATTATGGGTAGAAGGTTACAGCTATTAGATCAAGCAAGTGGTAGAGCCTTCTTATTTCTTATGTATACTATTTGTTGCTGGATCTCTTGACTGATAAACTGAAAAAAATGAAAAACTAATTGTATATGTATATACATTTGTACTATTAATCAATTTTGTTCATATGAATTCCTCTTTTCATTACCCATTTGTACTGCACCCTACAGTTGACAGAGTCAAAGTTTGCCCTGCGTAAAGTAAAACCCATTTCTAATATTAGCCAAATATAGTATGGCCATGAAGACACTGTGGATGCATGAATACCCAACTTGGCAGGCTATTTTGTATGTTTTACTATTTTTTTTTACATTTTCCTGGTTTAAATTGGCATGTAACATTCGATGTGTATAAGCATATAAAAAATGTTGTAAAATTTATGTTTCCAAATATAGAACATCATGTACTATTTATGGGAATAACTGGTTTATTAGATATTTACAGAATGTCATGTGATGTCAAATGAACCAATCACATCACAGAAATAATACCAAAAACTAATAAATTGCATTACTAATGTACAAAATATAGAAAATACCCTAAATCAGAAACTATTTATAGTAGTTGTGATTGCTACTGCTAAAAATAACCATAACAAGGGAAACGTAATTTTGAAATCTGGAATAAGAATTTTGATACAGGAAGAAAGGGTGTGGTATGATTCATGAGCAGAAAAGGAAGCTTAACATGTAGCTCTTTCATATTTTTTTTTCAAAAATATATTTCTAAATTAGTAATTGGTTGCAAACAGGAAATATTTGAATTTTATATGTTTTATACTATAATTTGATATTGTTGCAGGAAACAGATATAATTAAAAGTCCAAAAAAGAGAAGATTTGTAAGGTATGTCTTAAAGAGGGAACTTTTTACCCCTGTTTATTACACAATTTATAGACGCACTGAGAGTTTAGACAATAAATATATGTATGATAATATTAGAGAGAGAACAAACGACCAAGAAACAATTACTATAGGACCAAAAAATTATCAGAGATTAGACAAAAAACTATTGCAATGTAAAAAGAGACAAAATAAGGGAAAAAATATTCAACAGATTATAAAAAGCTAGCATGTCACAGCAAAACTTTAGTTGTGTAGAAGTTGCAGATATTTCCATGATTTCGATCTTAAAACTAATCTTTTTATTCCATTGAATTAAAATTTCCTAAGTGATTCACGGGTTGGAAATGTTCACTACTGTAGGAGCATCGGCACATGGTTACTATCCAGCTGTCTTGTGTCTCCTACCAGCCTCGTTTGGTTTTTGTTAATCCACAACTCATTAAAATCGTCAAGACATATTCCAACTTAGCATTCAGGATATCTTATCGACATAGTCTTTCTGTGTACCTTATACCTGAAACTTTGATTTTACTGATTTTAGAAATTCACAAATTTAAAAATAGCTTATATTCAGAGCAGGCATTACAACACAGTTCTTCCTTGAAGTGTTATAGTGCAAAAAAGAAAGACTGCATGCCCAGTGGGCAGCAAAATGTTCAAAAGGATATTGCCTATTGTGTTTGTCATTTAAGAGTAATAGCCCTTGTCTGTTTGGGATTTTTCTGATTCCAAATGTCTGTTATAGATTCATTATGATATTTTAAATTATAATACTTTACTATAGAAACTATGGTAAAAATAATATTGGTATTTCTACAAGTAATAGCGCGTAGGCAAAATAACTGTTCAGGAAAGTGCGCGTAGGCAAAATAACTGTTCGGGAAAGTGCGCGTAGGCAAAATAACTGTTCGGGAAAGTGCGCGTAGGCAAAATAACTGTTCAGGAAAGTGTACGTAGGCAAAATAACTAATTTGAATAAGGCGCGCTTTAGCATGTCGAACAAATAACTAGTAATTTCCCTTGTCGTCAACGTAAACGTAAATAAACATGCCTGCCAATCGGTTCGGCTGCAGCACTGACAGGGACGTTATGATAATCCCAGATAAAAAAAACATCATAAGTACTTAACATTCGTACAGCAGTATGCTCTTTCTACAGAAGAAAAGCTCGGAGTTCGATAGTTAAAGTTTTGAGGAAAAGGCTCATAACGATTTTTTTCTGTGGACGCCCGTAAAAAGAATCGAAGCACTGGAACTTGCTCCCGATTAAAAAAAAAACATTACATTTATTTCTTTTTTTTTATAGTTGACTAATGTGTTGCTTTTCAGGACGTGAGGAAATCCCTGTAATGTAAGCAAATACTAACTCACGACCCATTACTAAATTCATTCGTTTTGGTTTATTTAGACATTTGTCATATGGATTTGATATTGACATCATAAAAAACCGTTGTTTTTAGTTCAGTGTAATAACAGTTATGGCCTTTAATCGACTTTGGATAATATCCATAATTATTTAATCTTGAAAAGGTTATTTTACCTCGGTCCTACGGACCTCGGGAAAATAACCTTTTCTCGATTAAATAATTATGGATATTACCCTAAATTAAAGGCCATAATTGTATAATGTTTTATTGTTTCTTAGAACCATAATTTTCAGCTTGTCACAGTACAAACAATCATCAAGTGCATTTTTGAAATGTTTTCTAAATTATTAATCAAAGATGTGATTAATTTTAATTGCAATGTAATTAGTACAACGCTAATTAAACAATTGAATTTTTGAATAATTAATATTTAGACTTGCTGATTCATTGAATGATAAGTTCTAGAAGGCGATAATCACACCTTACTAATGCTGATAATATTTACTTAAAATTCGTCATTGTTTCAAAATAATTGCTGATGTAGATTGTTAATAACCCAATATGCATTAGTCAGTAAACATTCAATATTGAATGCTATAAGCAGCTTTGATAACCAATTCAAGTCTGTTAATCCATTTCAAGGCCGTATGAAATTGATCGTCAGTGTCTTTTTTTTTTACCAGTGGCATTGTCATGATGAAGTTCAAGATCTCCAGTTTTGTTAAATTATGATTCCTGACATATTTTATTTAATTGTTGGATGTCCGTATAGTTAGTTGTTTTTGAAATCACTTTTGACAAGCCTTTTCTTTTGTTGCCCTAGTTGAAAGGCAGAATCGATGTTTCAAAAGCATGATCGAAGATTTACTTCTTATTGTGTTTATTACTTTCAATTGAATGACCTTCTATAAAGGTATAAACAGGATGAGAAAATGAATGAAATTTTTTAAAGATTTTTTTAACGTCCTAATGTGATTAAGGTATTCCAGGTACATGCATCAGAAAAGATACATGGGAAGCCTTTTCTCTGCTATGTGACATTTCCTGGGTATATACCATGCTGTAAACCTTCTCCAGAAAAATGCAGGCTAAAGATCTTATCAAAGACTGAAAGCATCATTTTGTTACGCATCTGGAAAAATTTGTAAAAAAAAAGGTATAGATGGCATTTTTGCTGTTATTTTGCTTTTTTTATGTTTTGTTCACTTGGCTTATCATTTGAGCCTAATTTCTAATGACACAGAAACCAAAACTTTTGGTAATTTTTTGTTAAAATGATGAATATTTCCTGTTCTTAAATATAGAAATTTCTCTTGTTGAACAGTAGCTGGAAGGTGTTGTCAGGGGTCAAAATATTTTTGGTGGGAGTTGACCCCAAAATAGTTTATCAGCAGACAACATTATGTTAACTGTTAATTATTACTTGTATACTTGTAATTAATTATGTTTTCTTGCCAGAATTACACAATTAATTGTGATAATGGTGTATTTAATGTTTGATTAAAGCTACAAATGACAGACTATGGTCACTTTATTGGTCATAAAAGATGTCCAGTTATTTTTTGCTTGGAGGCATTTTCGGCTTATTGAACATGGATGAATTAGTTTCATAATATACATTTTTAGCTCACCTGGCCTAAAAGGCCATGTGAGCTTTTGCCATCACTTTGCGTCTGTCGTCCATCAACAATTTCAAAAATCTTCTCCTCTGAAACTGCTGAGCCAATTGTAACCAAACTTGGCCTGAAGCATCACCAGGGTATGCAGTTTTAAAATTGTGTTCAATTAGTCCGAAGACCCAACAACTTGGCTGCTGTTACTAAAAATAGAACATATGAGTAAATTGCTGTTTTTTGCCAATAACTCAAAAATCGTTACAGATATCAAAAATCTGATGAAGTAAAAGTGATCAGCATAGCAAGATCTACCTCCCCTGTAATTTTGAAGAAAATCCGAAAACCCGTCTTGGAGTTATTGCCCTTTTTCCGTAAAATTTTCAAAATTTAGGCATTTTTTATTTTTTATTTCAAAAAGTGTAACAGATAGAGGTCAAGTGTAAATTGCAAAAAGGTTCAGCATATCAAGATCTTCCCACCCTGAAATTTTGAAGAAAATCCAATAACCCTGGTAGGAATTGTTGTCCTTTTTTCACAGAATTTTCAAAATTTTCATATTTTTCACTTTTATTTTGAAAACTATAGATGAAGGTTAAGTGTAAATTGATAAAATGTTTGCCATGCTGTGTGGACTTCAAAACTGGT
>MJUU01061356.1:0-11760 GCA_002080025.1 Modiolus philippinarum
AAAAAACTATAAAACTGACCTTCCATCTTTGCTATTTTATTTGAAATTGTTGAAATAAAATACATAAGACCTAAAATACGAAAATTACTAATGAAAATCTTCTACCATAGTTTCTATTAAAATTCTATTATTAGATAAAGGCAAAGACACCTTTTTAAAGAACCATATTTGTCAATATCTCATCTATATTATAATTCAATCTTTCGCGTTTTATGTGAATCACACACACGATTTATGGACAAGTTTGGAAATTACACCTGTTACACGTCTCTCATCTTTAATTGACATCAACCTATTGATGAAAAGATAAAAAATTAAGCGAGATAATAAAGACACTTACGAGGTTGTTTTTTTTGTTTTTGTTTTTGTTTTTTTCCTTTTTTGTTTTTTTTTTTTCGTAATTTTGGTGTGTTAAAAGACATGTGTAGTTCCCTGGCATAATGTAGACCGTATTTATAGTTTTCAGTCATTGCATTTTTTTTCCGTTATCCCTTTTCATTTCATTTCATGCATTTTGCAACAAGATAATTTTGACGTAGCAATTCCATCTGTCCTTCGAAAAAAAAAACATTATATTTAAGGAGGGGACCCAAATCTTCCCTAATGTGTTATGCTCAAGAGACTCTAGTACCTACAGGCCTCCTCCTTTTCGGCGACAGGCTATATGTATATATATCCAATTAAAAAAATATTTGCAAAACTGAATATATGGACACAAATTTAAATATCTTAAAATTGAACGGGGATTTATGTCTAAGAAAGGGAACATATACTTAATGTGTTCGGATCAGCAATACTTTTTAGTACGTCCTCTATCCAAATACTTATTAGGAGGTTTGTCAGCGTTCCGTTGTTAACTAATCTGCCCTTTTGTCGTATCAGACTTTCATGATAAGTATAAATTAATAAAAGGTCATCAAGGTGCATTGTTGCCAATTGCACTATTGGTGCAGTATTTATGTGGAATTATTTTCTGTAACTTTTAAGCATTAATGCTAACTTGTAACCTTTTCGGATCGTAGTTTCAACGTATATTTTGTCCGCCTAGCAGAAGTTCCTTTGAAAGAATTATTATAAACATAAGGATAACATGTATCTCCTTTTGAATAATTATTATATACTGTCCATTTGTGAGGAACAAATACTGTAACATTTTTTTCCATTGTAAGACATATTCTATTTTCAGAACAAATCTTATGACTGAACTTCTATTCTGTGACAGTAGCATTGCATTCGAACATGGTAAATTAGCAACAATTTACGAATAATCAAACGAAAGCTAGTAATTATAACCTATGCGTCCCCTTCCCTCAGTTCTAATCATTGCTTCTTGAGAGATGTCATTCTGGAAGTATTGAAATAAAATATTTCTGGTGTTTGCTTTCGTTTGCAATGCAAAAGCGATACTCGTCTTCCCATATGTTGCAAACGGAGCATAATGGGATTTGCCGTTTCTTCCTATGCCAGTTATGAGTTTATGTCCACTAAGACTAAACTTTGTTGGAATAATTTGTACATAATACAATTTCATGATTATCGGGTCAAAAGATGTCGTCTCATAATTTTCAAACAATTATCAAACAAATTATTGAGGACTGTTGAAGGTTTTCTGGGTTTAATGCGTCATCTATCCATATTTTCGACTTATTTTTCTAGATGTATTTCTGCTCTGAGGTGAGGACAAATACACAATGTCATTATCTGTATATGTAGCATCAGCACAACTCATCTGCCGTTTGCTGAAATAGCAAGCACCTGTCCATCATATGACAAAAAAGGGAGAAAGAAACAAATCCAGTGATCAACCATCGTAAGAAAGTAAGGTTCCTGAAAATAGTTTTAATTTTGGAGCGCTGAAAGGTTCAACTTTATTTTTTACAATTCAATAAGATGTAGTTCTCATCTTCTACGTGCAATGTTACAAGTGTCGGGTGGTATTTGTTGTAGAGAGGAATATTTTGTATACAGAACTGCATTGTTAAAATATGGTCTGTAGTGCAGATTTGTTTTTATTAAATGTGTGTGAAACTTATGAATTCCGATCTATATATCTATCTCTATGATCAATCCATATGTTTAAAAAGGTTTTATAAATTTATGATATGAATATAATTTCTCATTCTTCCAAGTATTAAATATAATTGTCTTTGAAATATTTTTTTTTTGAAATGAAAATCTATTCTTTTGGTTTTAATGTGCAAAGGGAAGAGCACACAGAATAAATAACCGTGTTGATGTGACATAGGATTCAATATTGCACCGACTTTACAACTGTGTGTGCTTGCGGATGTCTGTCGCTGTGCTATTTCAAAATATTGTAAGGTCGTTAGTTCATCGATCTTAAAGAAGAAAGGTAATTTATTTGGCCTTCCACATTTTTGGCGAATTTTAATTTGTCAACTTGTGTAATAGCATAATCTAAACTCTGAAAAGAAACGATTTTTTATGACTACCTGAAAACAAAATAATAGTTAGACTTCCCAAACCACTTTGAACGCTATTAGATATGTTGGTAATCAGATTTTTATTCTGAGACATTTTCAGGAATTTTTAATCCCTTTTCTTTTCTTTCATTATGTATATAATCATCTAAAAATGAGATTGAAAATCAAAATCGGTGGGATATATAGTTGTTGCGCAATAGGCTATTGATTTTTTTGTCACAAACGAATTCAACCAAACTAAGCTTGTACAATTATACGCTCCTGACCAAGCCAAGACGATGTCGTATGAAATTTTAAAGTCTATGATAACTGCAACTTTCGTTTCCGGTTTTTGTCACATACTTGCAAATTTCATACTGGGGTTTATGAGATTAAAACGTCTTTGGGATTTCAAAGCATGCAACGCACTACGGAAATATTTAAGATTTGTTTTCTATATAGAATTTAACGTTAGAAAAGGATAATAGGAGGCTAATGTTTATAAAACTGTGAAAAATATTAAGTAAACACAACAACCAATAATTATATGCTGTCGAGACAAGAAGTTGATGGGGTTAGAGAAATCGATTAAGAATATCAATGTTGAGACACAACTTCATTTTTAATAAAAAGTGCGAAATGTATGCATTTTTAAACAACCAGTAGACAGAAACACATCATCAGGGCGGCATTTGATTTATACAATATTATTTTGCTTTTTTTGGGGGGGGATCAGGGGCTTACCCTTTGTAGAAACAAATTTGAGTAAAACTCGACAAATTGTTTGTAGTTTTTACGTGGGTAAAATAATTATAACTTCTATAATTACAACTATTCAAATCGATATTAAATGAATTAAACATTTTTATATGTTTCTATTATCTTGAAATCCTGTCACTTCCATGGTTGTTACTGTTTTGAAGAATAGCTAAGGAAATGATGACCAACCATCCAACTAAGACACTAAATGTCAGAATAATTATATGTCTCTGGCCTAAGGTCAAAATGACATTTTATGACCCAACCTGACCACAGATAGCCATAAATGATCATAGTTATTTATCACAACTATTTCCACATCAATAAAATTTGCAAGCACAAGGTCAGAATGAAATCTAATGGCCAAACTAACTAACAAATAACAATAAAGGGTCAAAATTCATCATCCAATTTTTGCCAAAGCTATGAAATTTGCAAGCCTTATTGAAACTAGCCGATATAACCATTGATGATTATTATGTTTCATTGCAACTTTTATCACAACAAAGAAGTTCGAGCCATATTTATTTTTATAATTCCCAAAGCTATGATTTATAAGTTATAATAACCAAATTATTTCGGCCATTATTTTTCTGTCAGTTTTTAAGTGACCAAACAGTCATCAGGCTAATGACCTTTAATTGGAGGGAACTTTGAATATGTATTTTATGCAATGCAAATATTTTCTTCTTGTTTTTCTTTCTTTGAAATTTAAATACTAAAAATCCTACAATCCATTTTTCCTCAACATTAATAATCACGCTTCACGCTGAATCTTTGACTGATGTAACTATATTTCCCAGGCTTAATCAAGAGACTTAAAAGATTGAGGCAACTGTGACGATTTCATAAGTTTCCAGTTTTTAACTGCACCGATTTCATTTTCTTTTTCATTTGCACTGATTTTTTTTAAAACGCAACTGAATGCACATACGCAACTGAATTGGATTATATATTGGTCGCGAACGTTTGTTAATGTCACACACAAAATATATAACATTTTTATTTTGTATACATATATCTGTGATTTGTACGTTATAAAACTGAATAGCAAGTACAACACTGTATTCACCAATTGCAAATTGATGACAAATCTACATTTTGACAAATTAAAGATGATCTCTTTCAACGCTATTTTTGATTAAGGTGCATAATAAAAATATTAAAAACTATTTAAAAGATAAATCAATTATTTATTTCTTTGTTTAAGTATTCATTAATATATAAGTCAGAGTTTCCATTTAACTTTTAACCTATCGCTTTTTATTTTTACAGTCTGTTAAAATAAATATGATACATAACTTAATGAAAAATATTGCTGAAAGAGATTGCGTCTTTCTTAGATTCATTAATGTAGATGATTCTGGCTTCGGTTCAATATATATTTATGTAAAGAATGGTTGGCGTCGATGCCAATTTTTTAAATTGCCGAAGAGAAAATTGTTGATCGAATTTTGACAAATGTGTTACTACCACTAAATGACTGCCACAACGCTCTTTTGGTTCTGATGGATACACAATGACTGTCACAACGCCAATACGGTTGACAGTCTTTTTTTGAACTGTTGCAAGACTCAGTTCTCTTGTACCAGGTATAATATGACTTTGACAACCCTACAAAGGGTTGTGTCAGTCATATATTGTTTGTAAAAGTAAAAAATAATTGTCACAGATGAAGAGTGTTTGACACAACCTACATATTTTGTGACGAACACAATTTAACTTCGACAGCTAATAATTATGACCTACACAACGTTTGAGTCAGTTGCACTCATTTTAACAGTCATTGTCAATAGTATTTTGTCTACAGCAAACATAAAATGACTGTCATTGATATTTGCAGTCATTGTTTTGTCCCGTAGTGACACTAGTTGTCGAAATGAATAGATGCTAAAAAACAAATTTACAGTGGATACCGTTAAATGCATGTTGTTTTTATTACAATTTTGATTTTAAGCAATTTATTGGGGGATGGGCGATCTTTTATGGGACCCCAGGATAAGTTTTTTTTATTTATTTAGCACGAATTCGGGATCAACTTCCACACAGGATCCGAGAATTGCGTTGTTATTTTTCAGGACGTGGGATTTATTTATTGCAAATTCGCTATTTATATTTTTTTCAAATTTGAAGTTCCATGATCAGACTCAATCCTACCCACTCCTTTGACCTCAAAAGGCATCTTTGAAAATTTAAACTAGAAACTCAATTGAGTAAGTATGTAAAACTTGTTTTAATTTGACATAGAATCACTAGGAATGTAAAATGTCCTGTCATTACCGGACATGTAAAGTTTTGGTTTTTTCCCTTTTCCCTTTTACTTTTCTTGCTGATAAATTAATTTTGAAATGAAAATAGTCCGTTTTGTAAAAGTATATACTGAGATGACCATTTTTGCCAATTTCAAAATATCAATCCAAAACAAAATAGTTATTCTAGTGATTTTTGTCATATCCTTTATCTCTAGTTCTGGTGCATATATATTCCTAGGATCCGTTTAGCAAAGGGTGTATTCTTGATTGAAAGAACATCTGTAATATATTTAGAAGGGATACTGAACGATTTAGTATTTATATGATGAAAATTACATTTTGATAATACAGTATCATGACTAGAGTCCCGATTGTGGAAACTTATTTATAACATATTATGTAGAAAGGGGAAGGGGAATGGGGAATGTATCAAAGAGGTAACGACCCAAAGGGGAGTAATAACAACTGAAAGCCACCATAAGATCTTCAATGAACGATGAGAAAACCCTACACCTAACGGCAGGTCGGAGTCGGCCCCTGCATAAAGAGTAAACACGTTCAGCGAAATAACATCATCCTAGACTCCTATAGACGTATAGTAAACTAGCTACAAAAAAGACAGGACACACAAAGGCTTAATAAATTTCTTGACTTAGGAAAGGCACACACCTGCTGCGGCGGGGTTTAACTGGTTTTATTGGGCCCAAACCTTCCCCTATAGCCAATGGGTTAATAAAAAACCAATCGTAACAACAGTAAAATTCAGTTGGCAACAGGACCGAGTCAACTGAGAAAAATGAAACTGAAAGAACTAAAAATACGAAAATAAGCATGGAATCAAAAGAGACTACTAGCAGTTAAAAGAAATGCCAGCTCAACCCCCATTACCAACTGACAAAGTAAGTACTGTACCCTTAGTATACAGCTTCCACCAATATCCCTTCCTGTGAGGAGTTTTGCATAATGATTTTTATGCATATACCAGAATACATAACCCATGTCCATGCAATACAAATTTTAGAAATGTAGAATATGTTTTGTTAAAATGCAAAGACCCTATCAAAAAAACAATGTTGATACCAAAGAAGGCTATACGTAATGACTTGACGACAATACCGTAATTATAACCATTATGCATTAGACGACTTAAAGGTTTTATAAGTTTGTTAGGCGAGTTTAAGTATTTTTACTCTTATATAAAACATTAGCGTAAGATATGGAATGTAAAATACCAGCCTTGATTAGATGTTTATAGGTTGCATTTTATTATATGTATTTATGTAGTCCACTTTATAGATATTTCTTCCATTGTAGTCACAGTAAGCTTATTCTCAGAAACTGCATATTAAATATATGTATTCTATAACCTCCAGTTTTCATTTACCCCATGGGATTTATTTTTCTCACCTTTAATATAGTTCCATTTGTTTGATGAAAATTCAGAATTACTGGATATTGGACTAATGCATTTGAGATAAGGGTACCAGGTTGTTAAAATGTTTAATTAAATATAAGCAAGTGCCATAAAATATCATTCTGACATGTTTTATATAGTTTTATGACACATTTGTTACTTTGACGTTGGTTATCAACTTCAATTCGCGATTCTGCGGTACCTCGTGGGTACAAGACTTTTGAATTACTTAATAACATATCTGCAAGTAATATAAAATAACATTATGACATGTTCTATTTAGAAATATGATACAAGCATCACTTTGATGTTGGTCACCATTTTCAACCGAAATTCTCTGGTACCACTATGGTACCATACTGTTAGAATACTGAATGAAAAACAAGCAAGCAGAATAAAATAAGATTCCGATATGTTTTCTGTAATTATATAGCACATATAGTACTTTTGTGTTGGTGACCATTACTAACCCCAACATGTTTTATATATTAATATGATTAATCTGTAAGTTTGGTGTTCTTCGACACCATCAACCCTTAATTCATAGCTGTGCCTTTGGTACCATACTGTTGTAATGCTTTAAAAACAATTAGCAAAAATTATATTATATATTTACATAGTAGTATGGATACAACTGTAACTTTGGCGTCGGTCACCATCAACTCGATACTTCTTTCGTGCCCCTTGTTGAAATTCGTAGTGAAATACAGGCAAATGTCATAGAATAACATGCAGAGGCCGAAAATAAATAACCCGGAGTAGCGGGTCACGGTCGCATATATATCGAAATGGGGCCTTATATGCAACAGTGAAATTCGAATGTAGTGTTGAAAGTCACTCAAATTGTAATAATCGAATTCCTCAGTGGAAATATGTTCTCGATAATATTAATTCTAAGACTCCAACTCGGTTGGTCTTTAACATTAGACGCATATAATTTATTTTTCAAGACCTGTATAAGCAGATTTACATAATTATCCTGAGGATCATATAAGATTTCCAAGTTTGTTGCTGTTTCTAGATGTTGTATATGATTTTTTTACACGACCAGTATTTTCTTCTTTAAGAAGATCCTGTAGCTTATTCCGCCTCTTAGCTGAGTTTTGGGAATTATTGAATGAAATAAAACGTCAACTTATCATACCCTTCTTTCGGATGACACACAAAGACTTCTAAGTTTCTGTTTTGGTTTGTGTATTCTCACCTTTTTTTATTTCATTTCATAGAGTAGAGTAGAGCAGAGTATGGAATTTTGGACTTTTCCCCTCCCGATTGATCCAGCGAGATGCATCAACTGTGGGCCCAATAGGTAGGGCCTTCGGAGGGAGTATATTTCGGCATCGGTTTTTCAATCTTCAGATCCGAGTTGCACTGACGAGATGTAAATTCATCGAAATGGGCGTATCTGCAACAGTGAAATTCAAATGTAGTGTTGCGTGTCACTCAAATTGTAATGGTCGAATTCCTAAGTGGAAAGATGCTCTCGATAATATTAATTCTAAGACCCTAACTCAGTTGGTTTTTGACATTAGACGCATATAGATATTCGAGGAGGTATCACCCGGTTACCGATGGTTATATTTTTATATAGCCTAGGTAGCCGCGTGGTCTAGGGCGCTGGACGTTGTGCAGGCAGTATTGCCATAGATGTCACAACAGTGATGGTTCGAATTCCGGGGAGGGAACTACCAATATGCAGATCTAACAATGTTGGGCTGAGCTTCAGACGTGTATATGTATATTTAGAATAAAATTTAAATGCAACTTGAGTCATAATTCTTCTGTATTAACACAGGCGCTTTCATGTTTTACAAACAATCTTCAGGTGTCACAGAATAACGTAGTAACGGTATCT
The DNA here is from genome assembly GCA_002080025.1 of Modiolus philippinarum. Taxonomy (NCBI): domain Eukaryota; kingdom Metazoa; phylum Mollusca; class Bivalvia; order Mytilida; family Modiolidae; genus Modiolus; species Modiolus philippinarum. The sequence goes on from MJUU01061356.1 coordinate 8,704, forward strand.
CAGAATTGTAATCGTGACGTTCCATAATTGTATGAAGGTATATATAAACTGCCTATAAATCCAGTCAACTTGGAAACTTGCCAAACTTCCCGCATTTGCGAATATTTACGCTAATGCAGGACTAAAACTTTAGATATAACGGTCTATGGTAGGAACCGAACTGGGTTAGAATTAGAGATATAAATATCGAGATTGCCTTTCCACCGAGGGATTTGGTTGTTCTTCGAAGACACGGGCATTACAAACAGTTTACACTGCTCCCGCCATCTCTATGTGAGTCCAAAGGGATGTAAAATAGAATATATATACATTTACCCATTATGGGATCTTGATTTTGCAAATGAAAAATTATGAATTCTGTATTTTGTACAAGGGTAAAATTTCAATAGGCCTGGAAGGAAAAAGCGCTGCCACTCCTGCTATATCACCTTCTTGAGGCGAATTTTCATTACTCTAATCCTGGCACCGTACCATATTTTGAATTTGTGCCGAATATTTCGTGTTCTAAAAGATTTTATATTCTAAATAAAATTATTGAATATGAAATATACATAGTTGTTCTTCCTGATTATTGTATCGATCAGTTTATTTTAAGTTCGCGTTTCCCCTCCTAGTCTATAGACTTTCATTCAATTCTGAGAACTTTCAATTTTCCCGACTTTTTTTCTGTTACCATGGCACCCGGTGCCATTTAGAAAATTCCAAGAACTGATTGCTCATTTTAGGATATAGATCCATCTTTCTGTGAAAATTGAAGAAGATTGAATTATTAGTCTCTGCAAAGGTATCGGGGTCGTAATTGTCTGGAGGTAACCAGTAAAACACAACCAAAATAAAAATAATAAATTTAATTAAAAAGAAATAAATGAGAAAAAAAAGCATATACAAAATAACACAACATGTACTAAGCATAAATTGGCAAAACTAAATACATCAAACTAAATGAAAAAAAGCAACCTAAATAAACACAAAATAAGTGGAACAAAGCATGCAAACTAAATAAACACAATAAATGAAATAAACAAAAGTTATAGGCGCATGTCCAAACTAAATGAATGTTTATGTATGCAAACAAATTAAGTGAACTAAACATCACGACTAAAATAAATCAATATGATGTAATCAAATATAAGTATAAATAAATGTTGCACATGTAATAGCAAAATATCACAGCACATGCATAAGTAGCGAAACCTCTTCTAGCACTACATAACTTTCACTATGTGACTACGCTGTAGCAGATGAACACTTCAAGGCATTCATATATTCACATATACTTAACGTCCGGTTTACTATGACGAACGAATAATATGTTTGACTTCCGGAAATACTAAATATATATATACCTGTCTTCCGACTTTTTAAAATATACATCCGGTTGACTTATGTTGTGACATGTAAACAACTAACTTGTGGATGTCCAAGCGTCCGGTTGCTACATATATACATATAGATACTTCCGGTAAACTGAACACTGGTATACCTGACTTCCAGTTGATCATAGGTGTCTTCCGGTTAACTGAATGACAACACCAGACTTCCGGTAAACTATTAGACGGACTCCATACTTCCGGTTGAATAAAACACGGACACCAGACTTCCGGTTGAATAATAAATGGACACCAGACTTCCGGTTGAATAATAAATGGACACCAGACTTCCGGTTGAATACCAATGAACACCTGACTTCCAGTGCGCGTTAATCAAGCGTGACAAACATCCATGTTCATAAAGTTTCCACCAATTTACTGCTCAGCAAAATAATAAAACTGGACTGAACATAAAACCCCTGAAAACACAATTAACCTTCATAAAGGTTTGAACAACTTTATAAATTGAAATGTATGAAAAATTCGACCCGAAAGCATGCAGATATGACACGTGAACAAACTGAACATTCCCGATAAGACCACTTAATAAATAGAGAAATAATTGACCTGAATGTTCATGCTAATAACCCAAACGAATGCTCCATGTCCTGTACTGACAATACTTGAGCTCCTGGCCACAGCCGAACAAAACTTCTCCTAGCAAAAACACTTCTAAACAGCTTTGTAACGTGTCACTATCTGCCGTGTCGAACAAACTTGGGACAACCCGTATCACTTATGGTCACATGACTTACATATACACTCGATAAGAATACAGCCAGTATTGATTAACTGACTTGGACATTTAAAATGCCAATATTACTCACCTATCGAGTTAAATTGACAAATAACTATACAAAATTCTTCACATACATCCTATTTTGAAGAATAAATACCATTTTAGCCTGCAAACTCCAAGAAGAATTTCGATACACTGAAAACAAACTTTATTAGCTAAAAATGCAGGTAATTCTGCCAAATATCTGTAAACATCATACAAATGTAAAAAAAACAATGAAATGACAACATATACAACAGTACTATCATGCAACATCCAGGGATTTTATTCTATTGATCTTGACAATGCCTCAGCTAAACTGTTCAGAGCACCTGCAACATGAGATATTGTAAATTTGTACTCTTGTAATACAAGACTCTGGCGTACAAGTCTTTGATTTGTCGTCTTCACCCTATGCAACCACTGGAATGGAGCGTGATCTGAAAAGATTTTGAATTCCTTACCCTCCAGATATATTCTGAGTGCTTTAACCGCCCACACTATAGCAAAGCACTCTTTCTCAATGATCGCGTAATTACATTCTGTGCCCGTCAACTTTTTACTTATAAATAAAATTGGGTGCTTACCATCTTCAAATTTTTGTTCGAGCACTGCACCAAGGCCTACATCTGAAGCGTCTGTTTTGAGGAGAAATTTTCTTTTAATATCCGGACTACGAAATACCCGCTTACTGCAAATCTCACCTTTCAATTTAGGCTTTTTGATGTTCAGCTGACCATTTTACCTTTTTAGGTGCAAATTTGTTTGTCAGATCCGTCAAGCACACTGAAATATCTGCGAACTGGGGAATACATTTCCGATAAAATCCCATAAGGCCAAGAAAAGATCTTACTTGTTTTTTTTTTTTTTTTTTTTTTTTTTTTTTTTGGTACAGGAAATTGTCCAATT
>MJUU01061357.1:0-16362 GCA_002080025.1 Modiolus philippinarum
GGGATTTTGTAAAATCCCTGAAATTTTTGTTAGGGATTTTACAAAATCCCTGATTAATCAATAGAATGTTTCATAGAAGACGTTGGTGTATTTAAATAAATTTACAGATATAAGTAATTATTAAAGATATAGAAATTTGAAAATATATTACCAGATCTTGCACAAAAGTTTACTAACCTAAATCCTGTAATTCATATATAAAACTACATTTAAAAACAAATTGTGAAACATTTCTTATTTATTTCATTGAAATATTTGCATAATTAAACTGGGAATGTGCAGTTGTTTATTTAGACAATATTCTTACCCATTAATTTTAAAATAATTCAAAATTCAGGATTACTATATTCAGTAAATTCAGGTTGGTCCCAAATTATAGATTTATACTGTATCTGGGTAGACAGTCATATCAAGTTTCACTTTCATAAAACTGTTTTGATTTCAGCTTTCCAGGATAAAATATTTCATGAAATTTAGTGCAAAATGCACTCTCACTGCATTTAAACATTATTGTTATTTCCCTAAACCAGACCTGGATTGTATGATTTATCTTAGAAAACTGATTTATATCTTGTACATTTTTTTTTATAAGGCGATTATAAAATAAAATCCTGTATTTTTTTATCCCAACTTTCTTTAACATTCAGCACGGACAAGTGAATTTTATGTTTTATTTTGTATCATGTATGTTTGTATTGTCATATGTCCCATTGAGGGCCCTTTTTATTATTATGGACTAAACGGTGGTGTACATTCTGAGATGACCTATGCACAAATTTTCGCACTAGATAATAGTAGTTGCATGTTTTTTCCTATATCTGTTGATAGTTAAATATTTGTTTTTATACTTTATACTTTAAGTTTCACTCTCTTTCGTGCTTGAAGAAGTTTTCAAGAAAAGATATATTTTGATTCCAAAGCCATATTGCATTGAACTTTAAATATCTGAAATTCTGAATAATTAAAGACTTCAAGTTTAGTCATATTAATTACAAATATTGAAATTTTAATGTTTTTATCTACAGTTATGATATCTGATAGATCTAACTTAATCTGCTAAATACTTTAAACTTTCTGCTTGTTATTAAATATCTGAAAATAATTTCACAAATTCCCTAAATATGACCAGGGAAACAGTAAAATAATGATTGATTTTTTCGTGATTTTGTAAAATCCCTGGTTTTAATTAGGGATTTTACAAACCCACTGACCAATTTAGTGATTTTACAAAATCCCTGAATTTTCAGTGATTTTACAAATTCACTGTAACATATCCATATGCTGGAGGTGTTGGTATATTACTACACAGAAATGGAAAGATCGACATTTGAATATCAAAATTAGCACGTACTAGGTTAGGCGGCATCTATTAGGACTTGGACCCAACTACCTGCTATATTAATGTCAACGCGGCGAAACGTCAGCAAAGGTCCATCCGCACTTTTTGAAAGTGGTTTAGATGTTCCCTATACGCTTATAGGGTACAAAATGTACCGTCCGAAGTTCGGATACTGGTCGTTATAGCATAAAATCCTTATAAAAATGTTTTTATGCCATATGCACAGTGAACATGCGCAAGGTATTGCTCTTTTATATATTTTTCCATACTGTAAGTTGAACTTTGTTGTTTTGAGCATTATTCTAAATTAAATAGCTAAATATTAGAGAGAAATTACACTTTTCCTTTCTTTTTCATACTAGATTTGCACTTGCGAACAATGTCACGCCAAGAGACCAATTCGATTATTCCATCTCATTCGCAGCGTGGAGTTCTATCTACAAATCAAATGTCATTGAAATCGGACAAAGTTAACATTTTAACGAATTTTGGCAGCCATCATTGAAAAGACGCTCAATTTGTAAATTATAAAAATTTAGATAGCGGTCCAACTTCGTGCAAAGTTTGAAATCGTTTCATCCAGCCATTATAAAATAATCGCTCATGCAAAAATTAAGGTTGCTCACACCTAATGATTTGTATCAAGGATTTCTTGAAACCTATTCATATTGATTAAGCATTGTAGACTAAACGAAACTGTAAAAAGAAATAATTATATAGTTTCGTTTGCTTTTACCGGGGATACAAGACATTAAAGATTTTGACGATTTGATTTCTCTAGATTTTCCCTTAATTTAACATCAGTACATTTTTTTTTTGTCTAAAAGCTAGGTAGTTCTATCAAGAATTTTATGAAAACTTGTCAGGTGTCTTAATTCGACCTATAGAAGACGTTCATGAAACAAAAAGTGGAGGTCCGTGTGCAATATTTTTAAGCCTTTGAAATGGAGAAAGCCAGAGTAGTTTCTAAATCTGACAAAAATTAAAAAATGTGATGAGTGAGCCATCTTAATTTAATGAAGAAGAGGAAGAGTAATAACTAGATTTTTAATTGCAAGCAATAGCCAATGTCACCTAAGACGACGAATTCGATGATTCTATCTCATTCACAGCCTAAAAATCTAGCTAGAAATTAAATTTGATCAAAATCGAACAGCGTTGAAATTTTTACGTATATCGGCGGCAATCATCGAAATGGCAGCCATTTTGGAATTTTTTCCACATAAATTCCTTCCTCTCATCTAACTTAACCTTTGTACAAAATATGAAGAAATCGCGCAAACCAGTTCCCTAGATATTATATATCAAAATTTTGACGTATTTTGGCGGCCATCTTTGAATTGGTGGCCGTTTTGAAAATTTCAAACACTGCATGCATTTTCAGATAGTAGTCCAAATTTTGTGAAATCGTTTTATCCAGCCATTTGAAAAGAATCGCAAGGACAAAAATGATGGAAAGAAGAAGAAAAAATACACTAAAAGAAGAAACTGAGAATAACAACATGTCATCCAGGCTAAGTCTGGGGTGACATAATTTATAGTTCAATTTTAAGTAAACAAATGCAAGCTCTTTCACAAGTTTTCCTGAAGATTACATTTGCCTTTGATTTCATTGTCTATTCCGGTCAAAAATGTAATTTTAACAAAAGAACTGAACGTTTTTAGTATGTTGCCTAACGTTTGCACTATTTGTATACTCTATTTGTTCGGCAATATTGTGCTAAATTTTTTTTACTGTTTTGTATCTTGAACTGTTTTTGAGATATAAGCAAATCACCTGAAAATTACACTTAATCACATATTTATTACGGTTTCCGAGCTAAAATGACAACAAGATTAAGAGTCGAAGGTCAAGGTCCAATTGACTTTTGACCTCGAGGTTAATTTGAAGGTCAAGTCTTTCCATCACAATGTTGAAAGTTCCAGGTATATACGACTAACTGTTTAGGAGTATTATGTATGGACGGAAACTCAAAATTTTTCAAAGGGCAATAGCTCAAAGAAAAAATCATGGAATCTTTTCGGACCAAATGTAACAAAATTGCACCATTTTCACTTGTTTTAACGATTCCAGATCCAGAGGAAAAATTGATAAACCATTTGTCTAATTATTATTCTCTTCCATATGGGACTCCAAACCTGAAAAATAAATAGACGTCCTATATGTCACGAATGTTTCAAAGTTGGTTTGGAGATGATGAATATATCAGCTTTTTTAAGGGCGAAAACTAAAATGGATAATGAGACAGTTTGGTTCAAATTCATAATGAGTTAATTTTTCTATAACTTCAAAAAAATATTTAATTTAATTAATAAGCTTTTATTGGATCAGAAAAGAATGTGGGAAACAAATTCTGGAATGATGTTCTAAAGGGTTGGAAGGAGCTTAAGTTATAATATGGGCCAAAAAAAAATCAAACTGAGACGATCTGTTGTCAGATATCAGATATAGAGAAATCAACATATTAAAGAAGTCAGATATATGACCGTATTTCATTAAAAAAAAACTAAACAAAAAAATTATGTCATATCAAGCAATAACAGAAACATACAGTGTAAATGCAAATATTCTCCTTTATCTTTGTCAATGCTATCAAAAATGGTTGCATTCTAAAATATTCATTCTATCTAGCAATCTGCCAGAATAAGTTGTTCCTTTTATCATTCAAATATTTTTCTTTCTAAAAAGGCTTCAAGAGATATATACAATGTCTTGACCATATATCAACTAAAACCACCGGTAGAACAAAACGGGAAGTTATCTTTGGTGAAACAGGTCTAAGGGTGTAGAAATTCCACACAATGGTTATGAAATATACACAATACTAAACATGCTAAATATAAATGGTTCCGATATAGAATAATTCATAGAAGTTAGGTACCAACTATTATCTTTTAAGATGAATTCAAAAGATAGTAAACTTTGCACTTTGTAATGACCAGCCAGAAAAAAAACATTTGTTTTTCAGAACCATAAAATAGCAGATCTTTGGCAAAAACTAGAACAATGGGTGTTTAAAGTGACACACATCCGATGGCAGCTTAATTTGGGATTTGTTAGTTTTGGGATGTATGAACAAAGTTCCTTTACTTTGTCAAAAATGAAATTATTCTATTGATCATTATTCATATCAATCAGACAAAACTAATGAAGAGAGTGTCAATATTTTATCCCAGAAAAACTATTTGAAATTATTTATTATTTATTTTCTAACCGAAAGATAAATTTCATTTTAAAACTTGCCCTTAGAAAAGTATAATGCATACTTGAGGCCCTGAGCCCCGATTTTTGATGAACAACAAAAAAGGAACAATATGTGATTTATATATATATGTGGGTATGTGTCTGTATGTATGTACATGTTTGTATGTATATAAATTCGGGCATATGTGTGTTTATATGTATATATTTATTTATCTATTTGTACTGACCCCGAGAGAACCCCGGAATATAGAAATAGGACCCAGTATTCCAGGCTGCGGGGTACAACCCCTCAAAACTGGATGTCCGTGGTTGTGTGGGATGAATAAATACACAACCCATCTTTCGGATAGGATGTAAACTCAGGTCCACATGTTGGAAAAAATGCTATGCTTCCTGCAAGTTAAAGAACCCTTGTAGCAAACTCTTTTTTGAGTGGTCCGTAGGTGATTGGCTACACGCCTAAATTCCCCGCCCCTTTCGATTCCACCCTTCTTTTCCAGTGGCAGTCAGAATTTCCCGTCCCAGTACCCTTTCCATACCCCAAACTTTCTCTCGTCTTGATATAGCTGAAATATTGCTCAGTAGACGTTAAACAATATTCAATCAATCAATCAATCTACTTGTATTGCCAGATTTAAATTGTGTATTATCTGTGCCTTGTGTTAATATAATTTGAAATGTTATCAAATAATACATTGTCTCCTTTACATGTTATCGACCATCTATTACGATTTACGAGTTATCGCGATGACCTTTGACCTTGACATTCGCAAAGTAGCCTTTGACACTAATGAACAATGGTGAAAGTCACTTTGACTTACGTTTTCTTAGGATAAAAATGTTACGGAAAGTAAAAATCTTCAAGGGCAATTACTCTATAAAGTATACTGCAATTTTTCCGTCATAATCTAAGGAAGTTACGTTTTGACCTAAAGATCATTTTCCCATTTCATTTCAACATTTATCTTTCTAAGGTTTACGAGTTGTTACGATAACAAGGTTTTTGGTTCCGGGACGATCTAGGTTACTAAATTAGAACGGTTTTACAGGGTCAGCGACTTAGTTCCCTTACTAAGCCGATTTAAGGTACCAAGTATCAGACTGATGTGTCTCGACACTTTTTTCGCTATTGGCTGCAAAATGAAAGAAAAGAAATTATAATCCGAAGAAATAAAATAAGATCCTTAACAAGTGGTGGGGGACCTGAATAATAATAATAATCAGAAGAAAAGTAGAATAACAACGCTTCATCCCAACGAAGTCGGGGTGAGATACATTATGTAATTAGAAAAACCATACTTTTTAAACGAACCAACTAATAGCGGGAGATTTTCTTCCGCTTTGTTGTAATTTGTCATTTTCAAATTCATTATGAGCAAGAGCTGTATAGTCCAAACTGAAATTTACTAATTCAATTTGTGGATTATTGTGTGACATTTGCAAAAGGTGTGTTAATAAGGTTTCATGAAAAAGATTTACATTAGTTTAAATACTAGAATAGAAAAAAGAAGGGAAACGGGGAATCTGTCAAAGAGACAACGACCAAAAGGGGAGTAATTAGTTTAAATACTAGCAGCTTGTTTCTGAATCCTATTCTGTTTGATAATTGGTTACGAACATGTTTGTAAGTTTTTCTGAATAAATACATGTATTTTAAAAGTAAAGAGCATTTTTGCTACTGTCAAGCGAGTGGTAAATGTTTCATTTCAAAGAGATATAACTTTAACTCCCACGACGACGTTCCAAAAGACTGTCACAAGAAAGAAACATTGCCCATACATGTAACTGATTGAATACCACAAAATACTTTTTATGCAGAACGCACTGCCTGAGAAGATTTTACATTTCATTGCATAGTTTTATCATTATGCGACCAATTAAATGTTAAAGGTTCTGTGGGCGGTGCTTTCAATCCATTCTACGTACGTAATATTTCAGGTCTGCTGTCAATCAATAAATAACAATGTGGAAAGTTTTTTTTTTGTCTCGAGGAACGTCTGCTTTGGGTGTAAAATAACATTTTTCAAAGTGAAAATTTTGCCACTCTCTTGACCGTTGCAATTTTTAAAATTGAAGATATAGAATTTTAAGTACCACTTCGCATCGTTTTCTATTGAGACTATTGGTGATTTGTTCTTTACCAGCTTTAACACATGCATTGCGGTATATGGATTTCCAAATGTTCGGATTTGAGCTGCACTGAAGAGGCGAAAGTTGTCGAAATGCACACATGCAGAGACTAAATTAACTGTTACTTCGGTATTAAAACAGCTAACATAGATTTCAATGCATGACAAGAAGAATTTTCTCATTATTTTTAAAACGATTTTATGCAAGAGATATAAAGTCCAAACTGTAAAAAAAATATTTTCAATTATTACGACATGTCTCATACAAAGTTGCACTCCTTAGGTAAAAAAAACGATCAGTCATAGGTCAAATGATGACTGCAATAGCTTGGAATGGTACCTCAAACTTTTATGGATGGTTAAGTTGAAGACTAAGACGCGGCTAATATCATCAGTGGTCTCCATTTATTCAAAGTTGAGGGGAGTGTTCTGAGCTGACTGGACTTGCCCTAGATGGCTGTAAAGAAACAGGAGCTCGGGTTTCGCATGCAGTGCTGAGGAACGATAAGCTCTATACGGAATACCCTTTTATATTTCTCAGTAAAAGAGCCATTGGCGGATGCTGAAGGGGGGTCCGGGAGTTGGAACCCCCTTTTTCTGGACAATCATGTATTCTTTAATGAATATCCTGATGTTTTATTACGGGATACCCGCTCGGCGAAATTTCCTTATATTTCCAATTTGAACCCCCCCCCCTTTTCTAATTGCCTGGATCCACGCCTGAAAGCTGAGTAACTTGGGGGTTTAGAAACCAATTTTCCGGTCCCTATCGATTTCTTCCATTTCCAATGGCAATTTAAACTACTTTTCTAAGTTGTCTCATTCACACTAAATTCTCAAAATTCCTTGACCCATCCTACCTTATTCCTTCAGTTGTTTTAATAGCGTTTGAATTGCCTAACATGTTTTCGTCCTAATTTAGCTAATATTCAGTGCACTTTTCACGTAAAACAAGCTAATCAATCAATCATTATATATCGTAAACAACAACACATATTGTAGTCGAAAGGTCGGAGCGATGAACGAAGATACGATTCTTCCCGACTTTTAGGAGATTTGGAATATTGTATATTCAGAAGAAATCAAACACTTCAATATACATAAATAATCTTCGAAACCGTGTCATATCATAATAAAGTGAATAAAATGAAGTACTATTATCAAGTGCAAGATATACCGAATAGAACATGTAATTCTAATCTGCACCAAAAACCGTAAATGTTCAATATATCAAGCAGTTAATCGGTTTTGTTTTATCCTTGCGTTAAAATATATATAAAAAAAGATTAAGGGAGTACGAGCGTCAGATTTCAGAAGCATTCTATATCCTCGGGTTTTATCCATTCAAACAGTGTTAAAATTTTTTGCACATTGATCACATTTTCTTGGTCATAAGTCACTTTAAAATACATAAAATAGACATTTATAAAATTTAATCAACTTCCAATTATAATTTCATATATTTAAAAGACTATAAACATCTTATGCAAATTTGAAGGAAAACTCTAGAGAGATCTGTTTCCCGCCAAAATTATGACGTCTTATATCTAAAAAATTCCTACATTGATTTTCAAAAATTTTTGCTCAAGTTGTTCAGTTAGTAGTGCTCTTCAAAACAAAATGTCAGAATTTTAATTCTAATTACAAAATTTCTGACACTCATACTCCCTTTACACAAATTAAGTAAAACTAGTAATTTAGACTTAAAACAAAAACGGTATTACTTTGCATTCTGCTTCTGCAAATGGCCATTTCGATTTTTTTGTCTTTAATATAAATCAACTCAAAATAGCGGCAAGACCATAAGTTGATAGATTTATTATTGTTCAAATCTAAGGAGTATCTCCCTCTTGCATAGCTCTGTCCTTAGCTGATATTTGGCTTTACTATATAGACCTTTTTGGTAATTTGTTCTCTATCAGACTTTACTCATATTTCGGTAAGTTTTGATTTGATCTGCACTGAAGAGACATAAGTTGTCGAAATGCGCATACGCAGAAACTAAATTGACAGTAACTTCGGTATTTTCTTGTTTATATTTATATACATGCTAGAGAACAAGTTACAATTACATTGTAAGATCCAATCGAAAAGCCAAAATCAGCTGAGACCAGAGTTTACTCCTTAGATTTGAAAAAAAAATTGTAAATTTTGAAATTGCAAGTTTCGGAAAAAAAGTTTTTTTCAGGGTTCACAACGGGTTACTGACCTACTACATTGGTTAATACCCTCAACAATGTACCAACGTTGATTAATAACCAAGTACCGAAGTGAGTTTGCATTATTTTCTTTTTCTTTTCCAATTTAAATCTAAATGTACATGGTGACCATTTGACGTATTTAGAATTGTATGCTTACCATTGATCATTTATATATACAAATATCTAAATTTATTTTCAGAAGTTACGTCATAATTAAATTTTGGTTTCTGTGGGGCCTCTCTCCTGAAATTCTGTCATTTTTTATCAATTTATTCATTTCACGTACCGTTGAAAATATTTTATAAAGAGTCTTTAAAGAGGCTGTTTTTTTTTTCGTTTATCATTCTTAATTTTTGACGTGGGTAACGCGTCAAAGACAATCTTTCCCTCTTGTTTGCCGATTGTCCCTCTTCCCCAATGAAATGTCAGTTTAACTTAGTCATTTTGAGTGTTATATATGTGGTTTTCGAGTGTTGTAGGTGTATCTTGTCTTTGGTCTTCTGGTGTTTTTTTTTTTTTTTTTTTTTTTTTTTTGCCTTGTCTCTGGTTTTTGATTCATGTAATTTTTAAGTTTTTCCTTCCTTATTCTACTGCTGTTTTTTTTCAACGAAATTATATTAGAAATAATTTCATTTAACCAACAGGTCTTTACGTTTGCAGTGTGTTTAGTAATATGTACTTATGTACATCCTATTTAAGCTGAATCTTACTTATGTTTACTGCTCATTTTTCTGAGTAAATTCTCAACAATTTGTTTGCTTAAAAAAGTAATCATTTTAGCGTGTTAAATAAGTAGTAAAGATATCATAAATTGTCATTTGGAGTTATCAATCTTAATTGGTATGGTATTTTATATGTTCTAAAATTCTACACACGTTTCTACAACAGACTTTATAAGAATCTTAAGCGGAAATTAAACCTTACAAATGTCCTGAACATATACCTCAACAAACACTTATAATGAATGTAAAGAAGGAATAAAAACATATGAAGATTTACAGAACACCTCAGTCGACCATATATTGCTTCGTTGGACATGCCATTTACACTAGAGATATTTTGGAGATTGAACATGATAGTGTCTAAATTTTAATTTAAAATTCTTTGATATGTCTTTTGATCTCATATAAGTATGGTGCATCACATGAATGAGATTCGCATTAAATGTGTTAATTACAGCAAAATTGAGGTTTCAACTATGTGCTATGTTTTTTGAAGAGAAAAATCTATTTATTTTGCAATCGACAATTCTCCCTCGTGCATAACTCTGTCCTTAGCTGATGTGGGCTTTTTTGTTGATATTTAATTGGTAACTTGTTCTCTGGCAGTTTTTCACGTATTTCGTTTTTGTTTTATTTTGTTTTGTTTTGTTTTTTTGGACTTCAGATGTTGTGATTTTATCTGGACTGAAGAGACATAAATTGTCGAAGTTCGCATATGCAGAGATGAAAGTCACGATAACTTCGGTATTTTCTTATTTATTTCACTCTGGATATCGATCCTGTTAAGACGAATTTTGTAAGCTGAATTGTGATACGCCACACTAATGTTCAAAACACATTTTTAGTACGCGTATGCCATCATCAAGCATCTTAAAGGCGGTATTCTAAATTGTAGGTGTAACAATGGCAGTATTTTAAATGCAAGTTTGGTACAGTGATGAATGATTAATTCATACCAAGAACAAAGATTATTATTTCAGGTATTCGGAATAGCGATGTGTTGGTCATTTATAGGATGATTATGGTAACGGTTTAGTAGACTTATAAGACGTATTTGGTTCTTTGTCTTGTAATGATGAACATTTACGTTTATTTTATTAGTACAATTTTTCTGTCATATTATTGCTGTGATGGATTTTGCTTCACAAAGATAGTTGAACGTGAGTATAGTTATTCTTGTGAAACGATTATAATTTTCAATTGGGTTATACGCCCGGGGGTTACTCGGCTACAAATTTTTATATTTGTGTAACGTGACCTTGACCCGTTCTGGAATAGACCATATCCGAGCTCTGGTATCAGGATTCCCAGACTACTTTCCAACACGTCACAGTATAGAAAACGTGACGTCATAGAGCCTAAAACGTCATGAAATTATGTTTTGAGGTACATTCTTGGTCACATGGGGCGGACATGTTTGTGACGTAGGGCAGACAAACAACAACGGGTGAATCTAAATACCAGAACTCGGATACGGTCTATTGCAAATGTTTGAAACTATACCTTTGCAGAGACATAAAGCTCTCTGAGATGGTCATGTAAATGAGATTACTACTGTTATGCAGTCAAAATTTTAAAATAGTACGGCATTAGGTAACCCTGTTGATGACCAAGGTATAAATTATGACGGTGTTCGTAACTTAGGTTGTGTGAAAAAAGATCTTGTTTTGTGGCGTATATATCCTCCTTTAATGAAACTAACTACCGGGGGTATATACGTAAATATGCATTTTCCAAAGTATGAATGCTGCTAGAAGTTATACCAAACGCATCAGCACATAATAAGAACTGCAGGATAGATGAATACAAGAAATGATCAAAATATCGAATACCCTGTTAAATATTAGTCAAATGATCGTAAAGAATAATCTTGTATGATTGACTGATTATTTGATTAACAGAGAAAATATGTAAATTACAAAAATCATTGATCATTCATACATTTGTCACATTATTTCTTTTGCAATATAGTGGTCATAGAGTTAACGGTTTGAACATTTTTTTGAAATTATGGATTTCCTATGTTTGGGTTCTAGTGCTGCTGATGAGGAAGTAATTTCCAAAATGGCCATACAGCTCATTAAAATTGTTGCAGTTGGAGTAATATGTGTTATGGTCTCACATATGTCTCATGTTCATTTACTCCATATCCTTTCGTAAAATAATTAGTAGTCTACTTGTATTGGGTTTCATTCGTATGTTAAATATACTATAGGGAAACGGGATTAAGAAAGGGGAGGTTTGGATACCCATAAACCGGGTTAACCTTACCGCTGGCTTATGTTAGTGCCGGTACCAAGTCCGGTTATCTCGTTTTCATATTCTTTTTTATGTTTGTCTCTAGTCAGTTATGTGTTTGTGTTTGTGGAGTTTCCTAGTCATAAGTCATAAAGCTTTATTTGTAGTCGGTACATACATAAATACAAACATAAGCTCTGAAGAGCTTTAAACCCCGACATTTAAAACACAACACAAAAAAACACAATATATACATTGTCATTATCATGAATGCCAAACTATCAACTAGCATATCAACTAGCACATACAAATAGCGCAGAAAAGCATAAGGAAGCTTTAGAGCATGTAATTGTAATTAAAATTCCTTGTGGGTTGTGGCTTGTGATTGTAATTTTCGGCCATTGTAGGTGTTCACTTGGCTTTATATGTAGTAGCCTGAATAATCTCGCAGGTTGATATGCTACTAATTTGGTATCGTCAAAGGACATATAAATAGCAAAATGGGTGGATATTATGACGTTTTAGCAACAAAAAGTGTACGCCTTTGCGAAACTTTTAAAGGACATTTTAGCGATATTAGAAAAGTTAGATGGACATTTTAGCGACAGAAACTACATTGCCAATGCCTACTCCGTTCTCCATGCCTTGCATGTTGCTCACTATTGACAAAACGGGGGATCGGGGGTGGGTGGGGATTTCAAGCGACTATTTTAATACGTTTATTCAAAATCGTGACAATTTCAAAATGAATTTGTAATTAAATAGATCAATTTAAATTAAAAATGAATTAAAATATTAAGGCTAGCACATCATAAGCACAATACATTATAGACGTTTGTAATTCGGTATTTGTCCGGTACTCGGAAACAAGAGCTCTAACAAAATGGTCATTTGTTCTTTAATCATTATGGTTCTTTTAACAAGCCCTTTGTGAATTCACATAAAATCTTCCACAAAACTGTTTCGAACATCAGTATGATACTTTTGATATTAGAAATAAACTATTTATTTAATTTCTATATTATATTTTATAATTACTTAAAAGATCACGTATCTGTTACATTAATCATGAATCGCTAAATTGTCCATCAATATTTTACAGGTAACTTAAATCTAATTCGCTAAAATGTACATATTTTCTCTCGCTAAAATGTCCACCTCAATCAAATTCAATTTCGCTAAAACATCCTTCGACCTATATGTATTTTTGTGATTTTCTTACCTGGAACTGTACAAGACTTGCAAACGTCTAAAAACGTCTTGTCATGTGACACCGAGAAATCACGATAAAATTGCAATTTGAAAACGTTTCCCGCCAAAATTTGACGTTACAGGATTATGACGTCCAATTTTTTTGTTTGAAACATCATATGCTTTTGCTACAAACACAACTTCCGGGTACAAAGTATGTGCCCGGAAGTCTCAAAATTGAACGAGACTTACAGACCCTATACCCATGTTTGTTGCGTGTGAATTTATCCCATATCCTTTCACTGTTTAGTTTAGCGTTTATAACTAATCTATTCCACTTTGAGTTGTTCCCTTTAGTTATATTCATTACAGAAATGAACTAGTAATTTGTCAAATTGTTAGCTTACAACAATAAAAAAGACATTTGCTCTGAGTTCCTCCACTGGTATTGTCAGCGTAAATTTGTTCGAAGGGTATCACATGTATACAGTGAAGATAACAGTAAACACCTACAATGGCCGAAAACTACAATCACATGCCAAAATCCACAGGGGATCCGCACTAGAAAATACATAACAGACTAGAAACAAACGTAAATAAGGATAGGAACTCGGGATAGCCGGACTTTGTACCAGCACTAGCAAAGGCTAGTGGTAGCGTTAAACCGGTTTATACACTGTAGGTAACCAAACCTCCCCTTTCTCTTTTCCGTTTCCCTATAACATAATAAACATACGAATTAAACCCAATACAGGTAGACTACTAATTCTATGACCACTATCTTGAAAAACTTCCCGAAGGATTCGGTGAAGAGTCGACATGTATTACAGTAGAAATCGGCAGTAGCAGTTATAGGCCAGTATATGTGTAAAATCTTCAGGATAAGTTGCTCAAAGTTTTTCTCTGGCATTGTTAGCGTAAATTCGCTCCATGCGTATATCTTCAAGGATAAGTTTACACTAACAAGGAATAAATACATTGAATTCTGTATATTCTACCATATGGGGTATAATAACATAGTAACAAAATAAAAATTGTATAGTTGTCAAAGATTAAAAAATAACAACACAAAAATATACAAATTAAAAAACATCTGAAAATGACCAAAAAATGGAAAGAAGGGATGATTGCCCAACGTTTCGGCCGTATTGCCTTCGACTAGGGGAATACCGGGAGAAAATACGGAGAAGAAAATGAAAATGACGCGAGAAGGCAGACCTCTCTCGTCATTTCCAGTTTCCTGTTCGTATTTCAGTCCCATAGTCTCCTAGTAGACTCCTCTCGTCATTTCAACTATCTTCTCCATATTCCAGCCCGGTAGTCCCCTAGTCGAGGGAGTGCGGCCGAATTGTTTGGCAATCACCCCTTCGTTCCAATTTTTGTCATTTTTAGATTTTTTTGGTGTTTTTTTTTTACTTTTTAATCGTGGCCAACTATTCCATCTGTTATATTTTGTTCAATAGTTAATCTGTGGTCATTGCACAACATATATATTTTATATAATAACATACGACTATTTTGGTTACGTAATGAATACCCTTGGGTATTTATATGAATTCTGGAGACAATGTTCGTTATGGAGTTTGTATACTTTAACTGTATCCAAAGTATTCATGTTTTCACTACATGTAGATGTAAATGATGCAAATTTCGAATCTCATGCAAGAAAAACTTTTGCTTTGTCCATTTACAGTGAAAGATGGCGGTTGTTATGACAATGGCACCTTATTTTCGATGGAAGAATCTAAAACAGTTAACTGCATGAGTTGTATGTGCGATTGGTTGGGTCATCTTGATTGTTGCTCGTGAGTAACTCGTATCATGAAAAAATATGCAACAATATAACAATTAGGTTGCTAAAGTGTGTTTAACCAAAACTTATTAACTCATATGTCATCACAAGTTTTGCTCATGAAACAACTATTGCTTTACAACCAACTGTGAGCAATCAGAAATTACCCAAGGATATGGCACGATTATTTTAAATACCATGCATCCTAAAAGTCTTTATGCTTAATATTATATAAGTCCTGAAAGTGGTGGCAGAAATTTTGATGTGCCTCAACTAGGTCGTATGATCGCATTTATATATTTTTTAAACAAACATGACCTGTTGTACTTAATGGATTAATAAGCTTAGTTTTTGCTTTTCTGATTCAATTAAATCCGTTTTTTAAATTTATGATCACAAACATCTAAGACGTCAATGAAGACCTTTGGTATGATAAAACAATTATAGCCTTCAGAAGTGTTTTGAATATCAGGACTGCAAAACCTACCTTGTGATTTTCCTAGGCTTAAGTCCTATGTAAATAGCCCATGGTTAAGTTGATATTTTCATCTCTTCGCTAGGCAGTAACTGAACAATACTCCGTCCTGCTATAAAATAGACATTTTCGAAAACCCAATTTTCATTGACTTTTGAGTTGACGGTTACCATTACAGATAAATTAACCGTAGGGTTATCTCAAAAGATACAATGTTACTAAATACTTCATGGCTGCATATTCTACATATGAGTTGCGAAAGGTTGAAGGGAGATTGGGAGAACGGGAGAGGAGAAAGTAGACAAAGAATGGAGAAAAGGAACAAGAAATATTGACAGAGAGACAAGGGGCGGGGGATAGGAAATAGAAGAAGGACAAAGTATTTGGAGACATCTTAGAAGAAAACTTCTACAGATGTTTATACCCCCACGAACGAAGTTCAAGGGGGTATATAGGAGTCACCTTTTCCGTCTGTCCATCTGCCTGTCCTCTGTCTGTCTGTGACATTTTTTCGTAACAGTTTTCTCAGTATCTTCTAATCACAATCACTTGAAATTTTGTATACAAGTTTGAAATGATGTCCCATACCGCAAGTAGCAATTTCAGGTTTGCCGAACATCTACTAACTGTTTACCGACATACTCAAATTTTCGACATCTTTCTTCGTAACAGTTTCTCAGTAACTGCCAATCATTCCCACTTGGAATTTTGTATGCGAGTTTAAAATGATATCCTGTACCGCAAGTAACGAATTCACATTTGCCGGACATCTACTTCCTGTTTACCGACCTATGTAAATTTCGGACATCTTTTGTCAGTTGTAGAAATATTTCGTAACACTTTTCTCATTAACTACAAATCAGAACTACAAGAAATTTTTGTATTGACATTTAGAGGGATGTACCATACTGCTAGAATCTATTTCAGGTTTACAGACCTGTTTAATTTTTCGTCAATTTTAGAAAGTTTTCGTAAATGTTTTCTCAGTAACTATCACTGCCACTTGAAATTTTGTATGCAAGTTTAAAACAATGTCCCATACTTTAAGTAGCGAATTCAGGTTTTCCAGA
>MJUU01061360.1:6101-29036 GCA_002080025.1 Modiolus philippinarum
TGTAATAAAAATAAGCGAATGCTACAAACAATGACTTCTATACGTCCTTGCTTCAAAATACAATTTATCATAGTCGTTGACTACACAACACACAAATTTGTTACACGCGTGATGCATATATCACCATCAGGTCATTTCTTACGTAATTAAGCCACAGGTATCACAGGTGAAAATTGTTTATTGACACAATCAACATCAGGGGTGGCTGTCAAAGGGTCGTAAAACAATTGAACCATAAACAGTATGCTCTATTCAAAATTATTTTTTTTATATTTTTTTACAGTTATAAAATGTTCATTTTTGAAAGTATTTGTATTTAAAAATATTGACTAATAAAATGATATGAATGACAATTAATAATGTTGGGTCAACACAATCTAGCTGTCGCCATATTGTCTTGTGTCTGGTGTAGAATCAGTGAAAATTACGATTTTCAAATCGATTTTGACGAGATAATATCTTTATCTTAAGTGAAAAGAATTACACCGATGGAGAGCCCAATTTATCTTTTTTCACCACATAGTTGCAGTACAAATTAGAAAAGTGTATTAGTTCTCTCGCAATTCAGTTCTAAAGAGGGGATACTTCACAGAAAATACGATATTTACAATGCCTTATATAGGAAATACTTGTGAAAATATTTGAAATTTTAGAATAAATTTTGATGAGATTAAACCTCTTTTGATTCCAATAAAAATTATACCGAAAGAAAGAGAAACTTATGTAGGATAAGCACATAGTTGTACATTTTAAAGAACGCAATTTCAAATCTTGGTATTTTATATTTCTTACAAGCTATCATTATATTTCTATGTACAAGATACGACAATCCACAGGTAGCCACTTTAGTCACATGACTGATCGATGACGCTAATAGTTTAACATGGCAAGCTTGGGTCATTTTCGACTCGGGTCCAATTTTTTCTGACAATAGCATTAAGTGTCCTTAGGTCAGGGTGATAGGTAATAACAAGCGGGGTTCTCAATAACTGATCCTTTTCTTTGTAGTGTAGGAGGCTGGTTCGGTCTACATTTCGTAATTTTTCGAATGATTCATCTTTCGATGAGGTAACATTCCAAATCATCGAGTTGAATTCCAACTGGGACAAGGAAGAAAGGAGAAAAAAGGAGAAATTTTGGATGTTTCAATTAAGAACGCTTGAGTCTGATGGTCTTAATGAAAAGAATTCAAAAACTTATATAAATAAAACACAGAACGAGAAAAATATTTTGATAAGAAATAGATTCCAAAGATTTAATTTGATTGGGGATTGCAGAAATTAAAATTTTTTGTTGGTTAATGTATTTGAGAAAAATTGTTACAGCGTCTGACTGATTGCACATCTTTCGTCAGTCGATATGTGTCTGAAGAAGGATCGCGGAGATCTGAAATATAACGCAATGTTGTACATATTTTCACATCTTTAGTGTTGTAATAGTTACTTTATTTGTTTTATATATAATATATATGTATGTATTCAAATAACTTTCTATGTAAAACTAACGCCTGCTAATAAAATACTTAGACAGAACCTTAACCTGTCATTCAAAATAAAAATAAATAAATAAAATAAATAATAAAAAAAAAATAATAATAAGGGGTTTATTCAATGGCCATTGTGAAGAAGTTTTTACTCCAGGTTGACCCCGTTGTTTCAAGGTATCGGTGTATTTGCCCTACTGACCAATTTTAATTTATATTCCTAGGTTGCGACTATCTTTGTTCGGGTACAATGTATAAATAGAGAGCATTTTCGAAGGTGGTCACATAAGGTCCACTTTGAACTTTTGAACTTTTTTCGGGCACTGGTGAATATCATGGACCATGACCTGTCAGACACAGGAATTGTAACCAAATTTGTGCAATTGGTAGAGTAGTTTCAAAGAAGAAATTCTCTATACATCCTTTTCTATAAAGTCACATGTTAAACTTTCGCCATTTTGAAACAAGGGCAACCTGTCGGACTTAACTTTTAAAGGGACCAGCCAGGTCTTATCATATTACCCAGTTTAGTTCCATTTGCCAGTATTTTTGGACTAATTAATGTCTAATGCCAAACTATGCTTTCCACTGGCGGTCAGCTCTTGATATGGCCTAGATTTTTCATATACAATTTTTAAAAGCTTTTTAAAGATCTAACCCATTCAGTTTTAAGTTAAAAATGTGTATTCCAAACAGGGTAAAGTTAGCGCAAAAGTCAATATTTCAAAAATTAATCGTCCCCGAAAAGATAAATACAGACTCTTATAAACTAGATATTGATCACAATACACCAGGTAATGATATGTTTAAAAGAGTTTCACTAGACAAAGACGAAATCCTCTCCAATGACAAGTCATTCATTTGAATATTTAAATTAAAATAACAATCAAGACCTGCGCTACCTGTATTGGATACCTAAATTACACAAGAATCCGTATACGGAAAATATAACCACTGAACTGTCTATGGAATTAACTAAAGTTTTGTCTGCTATCAAAAACAGGCATCAAGCATACTGCGAGACCATTCATGATCAATAAAGGAATATGGAATAAATGTCCCTGAGACAAAGTTTCTACAAATACATTGTAGAACCACACACTGGAACAACACCTTTTTTGGTGTTCTTCATCTTGAAGTCACCATGAGGCCTTCTATTATGAGATTTGCTCATACCCCATAGTAAGTTCCAGACAGCTCCTAACACCAGTTTTGGCGGATTTTAAAGCCAGAAGTGACAAAAATCACATGTGGATACGTAAAAGTACGAATGATTTATTGGACAATCTTAAATCCTGTTTATTTTCTAAAATACATTCTCTCAAAGCATTTGCTTTTCAACACCTCATACTACGCTTCCTAATGATGAAAGCCTTTGCCGATGCAAAAAAGAAATATTGCGTTAGTAATAAATCCCCATTTTCTTTCAAATCCGAGTTGTCCACTGGGCCACAAATGAATACACCGCTTTGCCAAGTGTCATAAATTTCTTTAAATATTTGCCCAGACTAAATTTGAAATAATTCCCACTCATAACTTCCAAGTAAAATGCGACAAAAATTCTCGTCCAACGTGGGTTATAGTAAACCTTCAATATATCGGTAAACATGAAGTGGTAATACGACAGACCTGAAAATGGCTTACACATTACTATTCATCATAATTAAACTTCAGACTAAATATGAAATCATTCCAACGTACAAAAGCTGAGTAACTGTTACGAAAATTACTCCTTCATAGTTAGTTATATGTTAAACATCAAAGAATCGGCAAACTGGACGTACATGCACATTAGATATTTTACGAAAGGATATGGAGTAAATGAACATAAGACCAAGCATACTGCGAGACCATTCATGATCAATAAAGGAGACTCTTAAATGTCTTGTACGTTACAGTTACCACTTTTTGATATAACGCTCATGACCAAATTTGAAATCTTTTCCAAATATACAAGCAAAGAAAACTGTGACGAAAAATTCTCATCCACAGTGGGCTAAAGTAAAACTTCAATGTATTGGCAAACAGGGAGTAGTAACACAGCCGACATGAAAATAGCTTACACATTACAACTCATCATAATCAAGCTTCAGACCAAATATGAAATCATTCCTGCTTATACAAGCTGAGAAAACTGTGACGAAAAATTTTCACCCACAGTGGATTAAAGTAAAACTTCAATGTATCGGCAAACAGGAAGTAGAAACACGGCAGACCAAATATTAAATCATTCTTATTTATACAAGCTGAGAAAACTGACGAAAATTTCTCCTTCACATTTTATTATAGTTAAACATCAATGAATCGGCAAACAGGAAGTACATGCAGAAAAGACTTGTAAATGGCTTATACTTTACAGCTCCAGACCAAATTTGAAATCATATTTGTCAAATTTTGAGGTGGTGTTTTTTAATGGCAAGTTGGTATAACAAGAGCACGAGTTGTGTTCCTCTACTCGTTTATTATACTTCTTCACGACTTAATTCTTTCGGAGACTCGTAAAAGTTCATGAAATTAAAGATTCTAGATCCTTCAATCTCACTAATGAATATATTGATGATGTTCTTTACATTAATAACAGATCTTTTACTAGATAGATCCCATCAATATATCCTCCAGAATTAGAGATAAAGGAAACATCAGAATCTGCTAGATCTGCATCTTTTTGGAAATGATAATTTGACGAAATGGAAACACATTACTAACACTTACGATAAAATGGACGGTCATAGTGCTGGCATTTCTTTTAGAAAAAAATTACTGGCTCCAATTTTTTGCCACCAAAAAAAAAAAAATCTCTGGCCAGTATCTTTGTTGAAAAAAATAATCTCGCCCAGATCCTCTCCATTAGAAAAAAGTCTGGCTCAACAAAACTTCTTAGCATAATTTATATGGAAAAAAAATATTCTTACCTGCGATGCTACCGAAAAAAAATTCCAAGCTTGGGTAAAATCAAATGGGTCGTGTCTTATTTGCTTCTATAATAAGAAATTGAACTTTTAATCACTCAAAAATTTAGATTTCGGATAAATGAGCATCATTAAAAAATTACAATTTTTCCACTTCCGGTATTTTTTCTTCGAATTTACTAGTTCTTTTGAGAGCTAAGAAAACACTGGTTCAAAATTATTTGGAGTTACGGCGCTTTGGCCACTAATTGAGATCAACTGCGAAGAAAATTCAAGAAAACTGCAAAAACAAGTTAAAGTTAAAATTGCCGTGCACCTACGTGCATTCATGAATCTATGTGAAACTTTGCAGGTGAAAAGTTTGAGTTGTAATTTAAATACAACACTTTACGTGCGTCTTCATGCACCATGTCATCATTATGTCTTTGTGTAATGGAAATTGATAAATCATAAAACTTTGCTTACAAAATTCTTCGATTATATAGACTTTATCATTAGCATATTTATCTCCGTGACCGCCTTATTAATAAAGACTAAAAAACATCCGTCTCATCCGATCATTAAAAAGTTCTTCAGGAGATATCAGTCCCTTTTGGAAATTTAAAGTTTGGGCCCGTCAAGATTCATTTTTACTTAGTACCCTGATGAACATTTCTTTTCAGTGCAGTTGCTTCCGAGCATTACAGCAATCAGCAATTGAAAGGGACGTTTGGCGCGCCATGAAACCGGTTTAACCCACTATTTGTTTTGAAATGCCTGCACCAAGTCGGGACCAGTTTTTTTGACAATTTTCCGGTGGTTTTGCACCTGTTTTGTCTTTTTGAATTGGTTCTTGACAATTCTGTTCGGTAATTTGTTATTACCTCAATTTAGAATTCGATAGTCTCGAAAATGTCATACAACATTAATTATACAGTAATTCTGAATATGGAGTAATGTAGTCATAATGAAAACAGAAACAATGTAAAATTAATATGATTTAAAATACACACAAAAGTAACAAACTTTGACTATATCACTACAGAAGTGGTTTTAAAATTACCGTTAACATCCTTTACCTGTGTTGTTAAATATCATACAAAAAATAATGTATTATGCAAACAGACATCAACTTCGTTATAATTTTATACAAAATGCATGAAATATTATTCAAAATACACTATATCCACTTATGTTATAATAAAGAGATGACAAAGTTGGATCAACATTATCCATGGTGATTTAATGCGCACTGAAAACATTGAATCATCTTCGCTATTAATGGTACTGCTACCAATTCTTTAAAACCAAGGTTAATCATAGAAGGAGGCCTTATCCGGACATCGAAAGCTATAAAACTATTTTATAGAAATATTGTTGTAACAGTCAAGTGATCTAAGGCGCTACTGACACGAAAAGCTAGTGATCACAGCAACGAATGTTCGAATCCCTCAGCGAGTTAAATAAAGACAGTAGATTACCTAGTGCACAGAACGAAGTCCGAAGTTTTGGCAAAAACAAGGAAACTGGAGAATAAAACACAAAGCATTGACGAAAAAGGGAACGACTAAAATTGCTGTACACAGTAAATCAGAACCAGACCGTAAGTCTATAAACAAATAGTTGACTATAGCAATATCGGAAAAACAAAGAAAGAAACACATAACATGAGTACGGTACAGAAAAGACAAAACATAGCCACACAATAAACGATGAAAGGATATTGAGTAAATGTACATGAGACAAAGTCTCTACAAATACATGGTAGAACCAAGCAAATGAACAACGCTTTTATTGTTGTTCTTCATCTTGAAGTCTACACGAAGCCTTCAACAATGAGCTTTGCTCACACGTCATACAAACACATTTAAAGATGAACAACACGGACTCCATGAAAAACCTCTGCTGAGATCAGATGCACCGGTACAGTAAGCATATGACACCCGCTGTGATGAACAAAATTAGGTGATCTTACATTATGTAGTTGATTTCTAGACATTCAATACATCTGGAGTAATAAACAGTGTAGGATGTGATGTTATCGGAATAATTTTTCCATTGCGAACATTCAAATTTGAGTGACACACAAAATTACCTTTTACTAAGTTTAAGTGTTGCAGAGAATGCATCTCATTCAGTGCTACTACAGTCAAAACATTGAAAACCCTATTCAGAAAGTGAATGCTAAGACGTTTCTGCCAAAAACATTGAATAGATAAATATTTTGAAAACTGGTCTAAAGATGAGAAAGTCAGATTGTATCAAGATTTAGATTGTTCGTCGTATGAACTCCGTAAGAGATTCCTAAAACTCAGTTTAGTGACGAAATAAGCTCCAATGATGTTCTTTCGGAAGAAGATAGAAGTCGTGTAAAAACTCCAATATATAAAGTTTAAACCCGAACAGCAACCACCATGGATGACTTACAATTTCCATGGTATAAGCATGTGAATCTGGGCATTTCAGTAAAAAATCGGTTTAGATAACTCTTCGGAAAAAATATGCGACTTTTTGCTTGAATTGATAATAATTTGTGAAACGATATCATGAAATGATTGACATAGGTAAAATATTAAATTTGAGGACGTAAAAATTCTTCATACCATGTTTCTTTACTTAATACTGGGTTTAAAAATGCCAGATTTTTTACATTTTATGTGAGGGCAATTTTCAACATTCCGCACTTTCATAAGGTAAAATGGGGAACCTTATAAGACCCATCTAGCACATGAAATATTGATAGTTCAAATATTTACATTGCAGTCGACGGTTTGTCGGAGTTTTCCACCTGCTTTGTCTTTTTGCCTCGTGAACTTTTGGCTTTTGACAACTCTGTTCGGTAATTTTATTATTACCCCCATTTGCAGTACAGGTTTCATTGTGATTGGAACTTTATATAATTTTTGCGTTTAGTCTCTCATTTTTGACTAGACTTATGTTCCTTTGGCCAAAATGTTTTCACTTTTTCGATTTGGTTTTGCTGCCAACTATTGTTAACAGTTACTGATATATCTCGAATCTTCTGATACAGGCCACGGAAATATCGTCAATATACGAACAACAATGTTGGTATTCTATAATGTGATATTATCATATTTGTATAACAAATAACCGTAAATTTTACCCCTTGATAATACTTATTCAAACGGGACAGAGAAAGGGGAATTTGGGTTCACATTAACCGGTTTAACCCTACCACTGGCTTTTGCTAGTGCCGGTATCAAGATCGACTGTCCCTTATTCCTATCATTGTTCACGTTTGTCTTTTGCCTTGTTTGTTGTTTCTTTGGTACACTGCGGCATGTGACTGTGTTTTTCAGCTATTGTAGGTGTTTCTTCTTTATTGTTTTTCTTTTTATTATATAACACAATCATTATTAATATTTATTTTGTTACTATACTGAAAATGGTGGTTTGTCATTTATGGACTTAGTTTCAGATCTTTAAAATTTTCACACAAAGCGAAGTAATTCCAATCGAATTCAAGACCACATAACACCGGACAGGTCGTCTATCGAAGAAATCCTTATTTACTAGTACCCTGGTATATGCAATCTATTGAAATATAAAACAGACCAATTAGATATTCAAAAAGTCATATCATTTTAACAATTTCATCAAAGCTGAAGTTTCTAAAATATATACAGGTCAAGAGAAAATTTGATGAAAAATCTTATTGCTACATCAAAATTGTAATTATCCCGAATACGGATCAACTTTCAGGTTATGTTTGTCAAAATAGTGCGTTTACCTGTCTCCGTCTTTCCAAACGTGACTTTATACACATATTTCAAACGTGTTTATCTGAGCGCCCTGAACGAGGGGAATGAAAATTAAACTGGAATATATATGTGTGTATGGGGTTATTAACAAAACCAAGGAGTCCAAAGGAAAAAAAAGCAAAGCGCAAAACTTTCAAAAGGAATGGTTGAAAAACCGTTTTTATGGGGCGTCAAACCTCCCCTTCCATGGCGGTAGTGTCGGGTAGAAGCTCAACAGCATTTTACACTGAAAGGTCGTAGACAGTAAAAAGAAATGATCATAACACAAGAATCTTGAGTCTCAGTTTGAACCGAAACTTCGAAATTTTCCCACAAGGAACTGATATCTATTTTTCTAATTATCGTAGGAAAAATTTTTAAGCTTTGATTAATAAGGCGGCCACGAAGTTATCTATGTCTGATTAGAAAGTCTGTATAATTTGTGCTAGTTCTCGCGTATACGTAACGAATTAATTGGAGACATATACTCAGTAAGCAAGAGAAGTTGGATATTTCTATCTACATTGGTACTGTGCATGGTCCTGGGATATATTCGCACACTAGGAAAACTTAAATAAGCCAACGGTGTATGGCGGAAGGCTTCTATTTACAGGTTAAAACAACACGGGAGCTCAGCAAAACCTGAGCTTAATTGCTTCCTCCTTGGATGTTTTCAGGGAGTCAGCATCCACAAGTGACTGTAGTAGTCCGTTCCAGATGTTGATGGTGGCTGGAAAAAACGATCTCTATAACTTTTCAATTGACAGAATGGTGGTAGAAAACGCATCAAGTGACCTCTTGTCGTGGCACCAGTCGAATGTAGGATCTGGGCTGGTTGTATATCGACAGGGTTATTTACAATACGATACATTATGATGGCTCGGAGTCTTGTTCGCCTTTCTTGTAGAGTCTCTAATTTCAGCTCTTCAAGCATAGATGATACACTGCTAGTCTGGTTGTAATCATTCATGATGTACCTTGCAGCTCTTCTTTGTACTTTCTCCACTGCGTTGATGATCTTCTGGGTGGAGTTGACCCACACTACTCCAGCATACTCCAATTGGCGTCTCACTAGGCTTTTGTATGTTTTGAGCTTGATGTTACGAGGACATGTTGATAAGTTCCTCCTCAGAAAGGCAGTGGTATTATTCGCCTTCCCAACTGTAGCATTTATATGCTGGTTCCAATTGAGCTTGTTATCGATGGTAATTCCTAGGTATTTCGCTTTTGTCTGTTACTTTAAGTTGTTGTTGATGTATGATATGAAGTATTCATCGCTGATCGTCTTGCGTTTGTTTTCGATGATTATTACTTCACACTTGTCTGGTTTCATCAACCAGTCTTTCTTCCACTGTTGGAGTTTGTTCAAGTTATTCTGCAGCTTGATCTTATCTTCTTTTCATGTTAAGGAAATTGATAAATTTGAAATAAAAAAATCGTCCCAATTGTCGTGATAAGATGACCATTTTAGCCAAATTCCGGATGCTAGTCCAAAAAGATGGAGATCCAGTGGTTTCTGTTGTTTCCTTTACTAAGCATATACAGTTCTGGAAGATATATTGATGGGATTTATTTAGCAAAAGATCCGTTGTTAATGAAAATAACACCATCAATATACCTATAAGTGGGATTTCTTTTATGATTTTTTACGAGTCCTTGAAGAATTTCATTCTAGTTGGAATATAAAAACAAGTCTGCGAGTACAAGAGCACAATTTGTGCCCATTGGGTTACCAACTTGCTATTGATAAATAGCACCACCAAATGTGACCAATATATTATAGCATACTGCTCACCTGTTTTTCCTCGTATCAGGCTTTTACTTTTAAAAAACAACGACGGTAGAATACAGAGGAAGTGGTGATTACAAAAATTAAAATCCAAAGAGACGGCATAAACCGCAACAGAGAAAAACAAAGACAAAACAAGGACGTGAAACAACCACAAAGAGCGAAAATAAAAAGACAATACTAAGAACTAAGGCACTCATTGTGTTAAATCCCATTAAAACCGGGAGTGACATAAGGTTCTTCGGAAGGGAAAGCATTTTTAATTGGTTTTTGAAAAAAATGTGGATTTATAACCTCAGACAACAATGTTTTTGAATGACACCTTTGATAATGATTTGTGGAATTATATTAACAGAACGCACATTAAATGTACACCTTAAGCAATACAAAATACAGTTATGTAACCGTGATATCACAACTATATCTCCTGTATGATTCAGTAATTACATTGAATTCTTACGAGCAACAATGTATAATTGTACTCGCTTTAGCGTTCAGGTATATAATGATCAATGTATCCGTTTTTAGTTCATTCGTCCTTTTGTAAGGTCTCCATATCGGTACCCACCTTGTGGCCCTTAATCATCCGAGACTCATATATGGGATGCAATGAAGTCATCTTAAAGCGTTCAATGCATAAAGCCCTTGTACACCAGCTATTTTGATATTAAATGATTTTGGGATAACGCATAGTGAAACATTATTAAATGTTTGTACCTATTTTGCGGCTACAGCTCCAAGACCGCTGAGAGAGATTAACTGAAACTTCAACAGAAACCTCAGTGCATAATGTCATTATGGTAATATTTAATCATTTTTTAGGGGGGGGGGTCAAAAGTGAAACATTTACTTGAATTCTTTCTAAATAGGGTTGGCGATATCTACTGAGTAAATCACTTACTTTTGTAGAAATGTTCAGTCCTGATTGCCATTGTGCATTAACCATTTCAAAATAAAAAATTTCATTTTATTTTTTACTATAGAATGACATGTAGTTTATCTTTTTGTTGAATACGAGTACCCTGAGCGAACAATGAGCGAAATACAATGACACTTTTGAATAAACTTCAATGAGTAATTGAATTGTGCATTAGCTATTTTAAAGATGGAGTATATTCTTTTCCATGGAAAAACATGTACCTTGTCTTATTGTTTAATTCGGGTACTTTTTTGTGGCGACAACTCCTCCTACACTCCCGAGTAAAATAAACTGAAACTGTTGAAGAATCTTCAGTTCATAATGGCATTGTTCATCGTTTATTTCAAATTTTTATTGGTTTTTTTTTTATTTCCAAAGAAAAAGCATCTACTTTGCCTTGTTACTGAATAAAGGTACCTATTTTGTAATGACAACTCCTCTTGTAGTTCACTGATCAGAATTTTCAATGCAAATTGCCTTTGTGCAACAGCAATTTTAAATTTTGAATCTTCTGTTCGTTAGTCAGACATAGGGATACACAGTTTGTGGCAATAACTCTTTATAGGCTCATATACAAACTACAATAAAAAATCTAAAACTTCGATGTATTATGCCATTGTGCACCAGCTACATGTATTTTTAATTTGGAATCAAATGATTTTTTGGGGTTTACATTGTAAAACATGTATTTGCCTTTAAGATGGGTGTACCTATTCTGCGGCGACAACTCCTACATCGCTGAGTGAAATTAACTGAAACTTTAAACAGAATAACCACTGCATAATGTCAGTATGAACCAGATATCTTTAATATTGAATATGATTTTTTTTCATTTACCGTAGACCAAATGTGCCTTAACTGATATTTGAATTGGGATGCATATTTTGTGGCGACAACTCCTCCTAAACCGCGGAGTAAATTACACTGAAACTTATAAAGTATCTTCAGTGTATCAAAGCATTGTGCACCATTCTTTTAATATTTTGAAACTGCTTTGGGAGGAATTTTTTCCGAGAAAAACATATACATTCCCCTGTTGTTGAAAGGGGATATACATTTTATGGCTGCAATTCCCCCCTTTGCGGCTGATTGAAATACACTGAAAATTGCTTTGTTTGTGCATTGGGGTACCAATTTTGTGGGGACAAATCCTCCTAGACTATGAAAGAACTTTTAAGAGAATGTTCAGCGCATATTGCCATTGGGCACCAACTATTTTAAAATTTGATATTTTTTTATTATTCTTTTTCCTATAAAAACCTGCATGTAGTTTGCCTTATTGTTGCATTGGGTGCCTATTTTATGGCGACAGCACCTCCTGGACCGCAAAGTGAAATATATTTGATACTTTTGAAGAATCCTCATTGCATAATGCCATTGCACACCGTTTAATTTTAAAATCCACGTAGATGAGATAAATATTGCGCAGTGTTAATACTGTTTTAATGAGTCGTTTCTTATTTGCATACGGCGATTTTTGTTAACAATAGAGATCTCGTAAAAACTTGTCGGTTACCTATCGCATTCAATGTTCCTGGTCTCAGTATCTGCGTCAATTTCGATTTGAAAATATCCAATTTAATTAAGTTCAAATTAGAATGGTCCATTAGAGGACTATTAATAC
The DNA here is from genome assembly GCA_002080025.1 of Modiolus philippinarum. NCBI lineage: Eukaryota > Metazoa > Mollusca > Bivalvia > Mytilida > Modiolidae > Modiolus > Modiolus philippinarum. The sequence continues at coordinate 18,566 of MJUU01061360.1, forward strand.
CCCCGCAAGACCATGTTTGAGTTGAACTTTCTGTAAAATTCGGATAATATAAAATTCTACCAAAAAAAGAGGTGCATATGTACACATGTTTAATGTATATATATACACTTTTCAAACTTTCAGGTATCTCAGCAAAAATCTGTTAGAGGAGTTGATTACACAATACAGGTACCATGTGTATTCAATTTCTTCAAAAAATAAATAAGTTCAACTATCTGTAAAACCATGAAAAATTCATAAAATGAAATAAGAGGTGCATATTTAGTATCCTATGTACGGACGGACAGACAGACAGACAGACTGACAGACAAACAGGAAGATAGACGGACAGACAGGCTGAAACGTATATACCGAGAGTTTTTACCCAAGCAGTAGTCAGTACTTCGGTGCTGACACGAAAACCTATTTTATTGAAACTTGCAATATCTAAATTTTACCAATTTTTGTTTAAAACTAAGGAGTATTCCCTCATGCATAGCTCTGTCCTTAGCTGAATTTGGTCGATCTATTTAGATCTTTTTGGTTAATTGTTCTCTATCACCTTTAACATATTTGTCGGTTAATGGACTTCCAATTGTATTGGTTTGATCTGCACTGATGAGACATAAAATCTCGAAATGCGCATATTCAGAAAATTAATTAACAGTACCTTCGGTATTTTGTTATTTATTATACCCAAAACTTCGTTTGCGGGGGTATAGTTATATGAAAAAGAAAGGAAATGGGGTAAATGTCAAGAAGACAAATCCCATATCCAGGTTAAAACGACCCAAAACAAAACATCTAGGGGTCACCATATAGTCTACTACATTTCAAAGTATGTGCAAAATTCATCACCGATTGATTGATTGGTTAGAGTTTAACGTCTCAGCTATATCAGAATGAGAACAAGTCAATCAATTCAAAAACTTTTTAGTAAAAGTGGAAGTGGAAGGGACAAGGGCAACGAGTTTCGATTTCTACTGTAAGAGGGGAGAAATGGGTAGGGGCAGGAAATTTATCCTTCTATACGAGACCTAGTGACTGCTCTCCTTAGAAAAATAAAGAAGGGGTTTTTATACTGCATGGAGCGTGGTGGAGGTCAGGCTTTCTGTATTATGACCTGACTACCCCGCATAGACAGGGTATTCCCCTTTTCCTCAGCTGGGGAGGCGCCCGGCAACTCTGTAGCCTGAGACCCTGAAAACCAATTACATGTATCTTGATAATGTTGATGTTTGTGCTACAGATTTATCCTCGTGAGTGTTTGATTACTATAAATTTTAATTGGTTTTGTCTAAGGGTTAGAATATGACGTTAACCAATCCGCTACCAAACAGATGATTCAAAACAATATATACCTCACTGATAGTGTGACGGGCGTCGCTCGCGGAGCAGGACATGCTTACCCTTCCGGAGCACCTGATGCCACTCCCGGTTTTCATGGGAGTTCAAACTATGAGTGCCTTAGTTCTTCATATCGTCTTTTTATCTCCGTGCATTGTAGCTGTCTCACGTCCTTGTTTTGTCTTCGTTTTTCTCTGTTGCCGTTTTTGCCAAGTCTTTGGACTTCGATTTTAGAGGTCTTCGCTTCCCTTGTTCTTTTTGTATTCTACTGCCGTTGGTTTTTTTTTATCTTGATTGTTGTATTATCATATCAATGTAACAACAGTGGAGTTTAGCATCCTTTTTCTGTTAAGCGAGAGGAAAACTGAAAAAACCACTTTATACGTACTTTGAAACAACTGTGTTGTAAGACTTTTGTTATCAGCTGTTTCAAGGTATAATCAACTGTTTCCGGTTGATATCAACTGGCTCCGGTTTATATTACATGGTGAATCCAGTACGATATACGACTACATGATACAAAATTTAAAGAATATATTCTTACTCTCTTTTTTTCATATCTGAGAAATTATGATACCAGATTTTAAAATTGGAGCTCTACAAGGCCATTTCCAAATTCAGATCAAATGTTTTCGATGAAATTTAACTCTTGGAAATTTGAACTAAAATTGTGATTCTTGAAACATTTTTTTTATTTCATCACAGCGTTATTGAAATGTATGACGTATCGTCGTGACAAATGTTTTTTTTTCTGTCTCTGGACTTTGATATATAATCAAATATCAGTTGTTCCTTGTATGTTTTGCTGCCTTTGTTTTATATTTTTACGAGAAGCGAGAAATCTTGAGGGAAAAGAAAACAGACAAAAATGTGATTTTGATGCCAAGAACATGTGTTTTCTCTTAATCGTCAAATGTCATTGATTCAATTTGTAGTAACAAGTACGGCTGTCCCGAGTTACTATGGTTAGTTACGTTTGTCTTTTGTATTGTGTTTTTCATGTGCAAATTGTATCATGTTATTGTAATTTTTTGCCATTGTAGATATTTCCTGTTATTCTCTCTTTTTCATTATATAAAATGAAGCAAACATAAACCATATTCAGTGTAGAAATGACGCTAAAACACGAGACCCTCATAAACTAAGATTAAGTACATTTGAAAGCACATCAAGCTTTAAGTTTGATGTACCTAAATAGTACAAGTGCTACTATCCTTATTACTATTTACCATCCTTATTACTACCCTTAAGATATAAAATTCTCTTATAAATTGTATGAGGTTTTTGACTCCTCATTGGTTTAAAGAATCACGTGATTAATTGAGTCACATGATCCAATCCTTAGACAAAAAAAATAGCGATTCAGTGTCGAATGAGGGTTAAGTTATCGTATGGGTAAACTTATCTTGAGTCGGACACTTTTATTTTTTAATCGTTTGTAATCATGAAAACTAAATTTCTGACCAAAAAATTAAGGTACGGATCCTGATTGCCCATTTTGATCCAATCTCATACAAACGATCGGAAAGAAGGAGTCAGAACTTCTAGGTAAGATTATTTCAACATTTTAACGTTTTTTGTAGAGACAAAAATGCCGTCTTTTCATTCCACAATTGCTTGACTGAAACAATACAGTTAATACAAAACAGCCCGGTGGGAATGACACCTTGGTTCCTCCCAAGTCGTAACGTGAACGAGTGTGGAATAAGGGTGTGTAAACTGATCTTGAGTCAGACACTTTACTTTTTAATCGTTTGTCATCTGAAGAACTAAACTTCCGACCAATCAATTAAGGTACAGTTCCTGATTGCCCGGGTTGATTGCCCATTTTCTGTCTTTGAGACCCCAGATAACCCGTTTTATCTGATTTATGTTATCAAATTGATTTGACATTGAGTCGGACATAAATAAATGTTTTTGGACAACTAATAGTTTTGATGTTTTTTTTTTGTTTTTTTTTTGCATTTCATATTTTTATTTTGCAAAGTGAAAAAGCATGGCTTTGTTTAAAAAATAAATCATTTTGGTCATTTGCAAAGAATTAGTTTCAACCGCATAATGAAAAGCTGACTTTTTTAACCTATTTATGCAAAGACTCATAAAAAGCTGTATCGCGACATATATAAAACTTCTTCGAAAGGATGTGATAAAGTAAAATATTAAAAATTGAATTATTTCGATAATTTGTAAAGAATAAGTTTCAACCGCTTAATGAAAACATGACTTTTCAAGCATATTTATGTTAAGATTTATAAAAAGCTATATCGCGACATATAAAACTATTTTGAAAGGATATGATAATGTAAATTGTTTTAGAAAAATGAATACTTTTGGTCAATTGTAAAGAATAAGTTTTAACCGCATTATGAAAATCTGACTTTTCAAACATATTTATGTTAAGATTCATAAAAAAAACTATGTCACGACATATAAATGGTAAAGTAAAATATTCCAGAAAAATGAATAATTTTGGTCATTTGTTAAGAATAAGCTATATCCTTACATAAAAACTTTTGCGAAAGGATAAGTCCAAGTCAAATATATATGAAAAATTTGATTATTTTGATCATTTGTAAAGAATAAGTTACAACCGCATAATGAAAACCTGACTTTTCAAGCATACTTATGTTAAGATTCATAAAAAGCTATATCGCGACATATAAAACCTCTTTGAAAGGATATGATAATTTAAAATATTGTGAAAAATAAATTATTTTGGTCATTTGTAACTAATAAGTTTCATGCACGTAATGAAAAGCTTTTTTTTTCTATTTATGCAAAGATTCATTAAAAACTTATCGCGACCCATAAAACTTCTTCGAGAGGATATGATAATGTAAAATATAAAAAAAAATGAATTATTTTGATCAATTTGCAAAGAATAAGTTTCAACCAGATTATGAAAACCTGACTTTTCAAAAATATTTATGTTAAGATTTATAATAAAACTTCTTTGAAAGGATATGATAATGTAAATAAATGAATTATTTTGGTCATTTGTAAAGAATAAGTTTCAACTGCATAAAGAAAAGCTGACTTTTAAAACTACATATATCTATGCAAAGATTTATAAAATGCTATATCGCAACATATAAAACTTCTTCGAAAGGATATGATAATGTAAATTTTTTTAGAAAATGAATACTTTTGATCAATTGTAAAGAATTAGTTTCAACCGTATTATGAAAACCTGACTTTTCAAACATATTTATGATAAAATTCATAAAAACTATGTCACGACATATAAAACTTCTTCGAATGGATATGATAAAGTAAAATATTTTAGAAAAATGATTAATTTTGGTCATTTGTTAAGAATAATGTTATCAAGAAATATTGTTGAAGTGAAAGCAAAATGATAAACACAAGTTAGTAGGTTGATGTAAATATAAGGATGGCTGTTTTTATTTTCAATTTATCATCAAGATTTGTTTCTTACAACTGATCATTTGGAAAGAATAAGTTTCAACCGCATAATGAAAACCTTACTTTTCAAGCATATTTATGTTAAGATTCATGAAAAGCTATATCGCGACATATAAATCCTCTTCCAAAGGATATGATAATGTAAAATAATTTAAACTATGAATTATTTTGGTCATTTGTAAAGAATAAGTTTCAACCGCATAATGAAAAGCTGACTATTTAAACCTATTTATGCAAAGATTCATTAAAAACTATAGCTTGACATATATAACTTCTTCGAAAGGATATGATAATGTAAAAGATACTGAAAATTGAATTGTTTTGATCATTTGTAAAGAATCAGTTTCAACCACAAAATGAAAAGCTGACTTTTTAAACCTATTTATGCTAAGATTTATGAAAAGCTATATCTCCACATATAAAACTTCTTCCAAAGGATACTAGTATGATAAGGTAAAATATTTTAGAAAAATGAATGATTTTGGTCATTTGTTAAGAATGAGTTTCAAACGCATAATGAAAACCTGACTTTTCAAACTTAAGGTCATCACTACAGGAGTTTTACGATCGACATCATAATCTTGTTACTATAATAAAATACTTTCTTACAGGTACAATTTATGCCAAACTTGGCCACTTTCAGGAAAGCTATGTGCGAGTTATACATGAACGATACGTTTACCTATATCCTTAAGATAAACCATCTGTCATGTTATGCCAATAACAAGTACCCCATGGTAGTTCATTTTAAACTTACTGTGAGAAGAAATTGGTTTGTAAAAGGATCAAAACAAATATTTTACACAGGTAAGATTCTATTTTCAAGTTAAAAATTAATTTGTAATGAAATGACTTGAATTCTTTGAATTAAATATGGTATTAATGGTTTTCTATATATTTGACTAACTTTTAGTTAAAAGCACACACACGCATACAGAGAGAAAAATACGAATTTAAAATACAAAGAATATCAAAGGAAAAGAAAGATTCAGATTATTAAAGTAAAGAGAGAAAGAAAAAAAGTATCAGAAACCGATTCCTCATATACATTACAGTCGTTCTAAAAACGTGTTTTTTTTCCAATTTATGAGGACTTTTTTCCATTTTGAAAAACAGCGATGCTTTTTTGAAATTTTGCAGGCATATTTCCACAGCTAGATTTTGGCACCTATCTTTCTTAAAGGTATTGGCGGTTTTTGAGATCTACTTTGGAAAGTTTTTGCATATTTTTTGTCGTTTACCTGCATTTTAGATTTTCTAAAATCCCTGACCTTCCCGCACAAGTAACTATTAAGAACAATGTTCTTGTAAAGTTGATGAATATCAGATGAGCCACGTTTGAGATCTACTTCGGTATTCTCTTTTTTCCAAGTGTTTGCTAGGTTTGGTCATATTTATTCTTACCACTGTAGTTGGTATCGTTTATTGATCGTTTTTAGGATTTCCCAGTCTGAACCTCTCTTTATCGCGTTACTTCTGGGTACATTAGATTTCCCCCCTTTTTTTTGTCTTGCTCTGTTTTCATATAATTTGATTTTTTGACTGATGTTTCAAATGAAATAACCCTTTTCAAAACTAAGACTACCTGCCATTTCAGTATTGTTTTGTTTCATCGTTTGGATGCGTCGGTGATTTTAAACGAAATACGGAAGCAAACAGTAGGGAAGGGGCTTCCAAAATAAAAAAAACAAAACAAAAATGCGACAATTCATATCCAACACTAATTAAGACAGCACGATAAAGACAAAACAAGCAAACAAAAATGACCAAGAACGCCACAAAACTATGCAATATATTATTGAAGTATCATTTAATATATTTATAAAGATCTGTTTTATCATTTTATAGGGTTAAACGCCTGAAATCCATCTGTAACGATGGAAAATACTACATTTGGAGCTCTCAACACGACATATAACAATTCAATTAGTGGGGAACTGGATCCAACAAAAATTCTGATGAAGAAAATTTCCGACATTTTATTGGTTGTCCTCCTAGCCGTTATTATGATGTCACTTGGCTGTACAATAGTGGTAGAACAATTGATTAAACAAATAAAGAAACCACTTCCAGCTTTAATAGGAATGTTACTGCAATTTATTGTTTATCCTTTGATGGTTTTTGGTCTAGGTTATGCCTTCCAGTTAAATCAGTATAACGCTTTGGGAATGCTATTGATGGGGACATGTCCAGGTGGCAGTTTGTCTAATCTGATCACATACTGGAGCTCTGGAGATGTTGTTTTAAGGTAAACAATACTAGACTTTGTACTTATTCCTATGGGATGCTACAAACATCTGCAACATATTTTTTTTTACTTCTTAGAGATTTTTTTTCTATTTATAATTGCATTTTTTTATTTTACGTGACGTTAACATTTCTAGTAAACTTCTTTTTTTTTGCTTTTTTACGTTTAAAGCACCAATCATTCTGATTTTCCTACTAGACTTCAAATATTCCGTCACAAGCGGTCATTTACAAAGATCTTTAGAAGATACCAAATCCTTGTGGAAATATTTGAAGGTTCGGTGTGAACTGAGATCAAGATTCTATTACTAAGTACTGGGATGAGCATTTCTTTTCACTGTCCAAGACATCTAAACATAAATAGCTGCTGAGTTGGTACCTGAAACAAGTGAGGCTATAAAACTGATTTGACCAACCATATCTTTTGAAATGCCTGTACGAAGTCAGGACTATTGTTTTTGACATTTTCCCGTTTTTTTTCCTGATTTGTCTTTTGGCCTTTAGATTTCGGCTCTCGAAAAAGCTGTTGGGAAATTTTGTTACTATCCTATTTTTTTAAATGCTAGGTCACAGCTAGAAATTTGAACATTTGACGGTCGAGATAGTGAAATTATGATCTCTAGCTGCTAAAAGGTAAACATAAACATTCAATATGAATTATGAACAATTAACCTATACAATATTCACACTGTCAGCAAATAAGAAAAAATCTTTTTTCCCGACGTAGAGATGTAAACTTGACCTTTGATCATGTTAAAACAGCAAAATAAAGACACTGCACAAGAACAATAAGCACCATTCGATCAAACGTTTCAATAACACATAAACAAGAACCCAAAACTCTCTTGTAGGAAATCAAAATCTCCAACGGGTTTAAAGGTTTAAATTGAAGCAAGGCATAGATATATATTTGTACTATATACCGGTAATCATATTTGTTTGATGACGTCTAAATGGTTAAATCTACCATTTTAGGTCTATGGCACCTTTAAATGTACTACGGACATAGATGTGAACATTTATCATGTTTTTCAAACTGTTTTGCAGTCTACATTCTTTTGCATTACATTTGTTTTGTTGGGATGGGGAGGGGGGCTTAATTCGTTTGTCCAAGTTTCTTCTTTCAGATTTGTGATTCCGAGGATCTATGTGTAGAGATTGTAAAAATCTTCTGATAAACTTATAACAAGATACAAAAAATGAGTACACCAATGAAAAGAAATAATTGCTCATATATCTGTTAAAATTGAAAGTAAAATTTTCCAGCATAACACGTCAATAGCATTTGCTTGTTGAATTAACCGAGAGACGGAAGCTTTGACTCGCGCAGGAAACCTGACATGTTTCACACTTTTAGTTTAAAAATCTAAAACAAAAACGTTACACTGATTGTAGAGACCTCAGTTACACGACTTGTCCTACATGTACACTTAATAGAAAAAGATTGATCCTTGTGGACTTTCAGAAGCAAGCAGCTTTTGCATACTCTGTCGTATCTTTGGTTTAATGCGATATATATTACACTTGTTCCAAATAACAAAATACCGAACATACTGTGAATTTAGTTTCTGCATATGAGCATTTCGACAACTTATGTCTCATCAGTGCAGATTAAATCAAAACATTTTGAAATCCATCAAGTTTTCAAACGAAATCGGTTTTCGGGCCAGCACCGAAGTACTAGCTACTGGGTTGGTGAATACCCTCAGGGACTAACAGTCCACCAGCAGAGGCATCGGCCCAGTGGTAACAAGTAACAAAATACCGAACATACTGTGAATTTAGTTTCTGCATATGCGCATTTCGACAACTTATGTCTCATCAGTGCAGATTAAATCAAAACATTTGGAAATCCATCAACCAAAATATGGGTTAAACCTGATGGAGAACAAATTACCAAAAGGATCTAAATAGAAAAACCAAAATCAGCTAAGGGCAGAGCTATGCAAGAGAGAGATACTCCCTAGTTTTGAACAAAATTTCATGATCACTTAAAAAATAAGGATACAATATATGATATTACATGGGTAGACAGTTACCTTCCATTATGAATGCTCGTTCGTTTAGATTTTATCTGCACTGAAGAGACATAAGTTGTCGAAATGCGCATATGCAGAATCAAAATTCACAGTAACTTCGGTATCTAGTTATTTGATAATATTGAAGCTATAACGCTTATTGTAATTTCTACCAGTTTAAATCAGAAAAAAAAACGTTTAAATGATCTGTGAACTTTGTAACGTGGTATAATTTTTGCTGTGAAACTTTCATAATTGTATATATACTTTCAAGTCGTCATCAGATATATCATATAGTTTTGTAAAATGGCTTGTTGATTGTCTTTTATAAATCAAATAGCTTGCGTATACTTTGAAAAAAATATATAATCTTAACTTAATATATCTATTTTTTCAGTGTCTGCATGACATCTCTTGCTACAACTTTGGCAATCGGAATGATGCCATTAAATCTATTTATATACTCAAGAGCGTTCACAAGTACAAGTCTTGCTGTTCCCTACTTAAATATTTTCATTGGCTTGGTTCTTCTCTTGGTTCCAGTAACCATAGGAATGTTAATCCACAGAAAATGGCAAAAGGTTTCAGCAATAATTACAAAGGTAACTTTAATTGAATTTAGAGCTGTTTGATAACAAGAACGCATAATCAATTCATATTTCAATATCACAACATATTGTACAATTAATATGAAAAAGAAAGGAAATGGGGGTAAATGTCAAGGAGACAACATCTCATATCCAGGTTAAAACGACACAAAATAAAACATCTAGGGGTCTCCAACACAGTGAGGAACCTCACACCATATAGTAAGCCCTAAATGGCCCCGAAAAGGTAAAAAAGTGAATTAATCAATGGAAACAAACCACATCCAATAACCCAAATATCAAGAAACTAAAATTTTATAAGAAGACAAGGACAAGCCAATGACCAAAATATTCCTGACATAGGACAGGCGCAAAAATTGCGGTGGGGTTAAACTCGTTTTCTTGGATCCAAACCCTCCCCCTATGTGTGGTGAATGGCTAAAAATAAATACACAAAAAAGACTCACAGTAAAAACCAAACTAGAAAAAAGGCCAACTTATCAAGACGAGTACCCTTACAATGAAGTACATAAAACATGAAGACAATACACAAAAAACATGAAGACAATACACAAAGGTACTGTCCGGACAAATGCTCGCAGTTACTGACAGCTAGCTAAGGACTTAATTTCTGTTGACTATGATATCAAGCCTTCTTACATATGAAATTTCAATTGAAATACTTCTAAATAGATTTGGTATAACAACATCATCAATTATGAAAGAAGAACATGATATTGTGCAATGCCAAATACTGCCAATATGAAAAATTGTTTAAATTTAGTTATGGTGTAAAGCATTTAGGAGATGATCAATATTTTTGCCAACAAAAACCAGAAGTAAAGATTTAACAACAATGCTGTATTT
>MJUU01061369.1:0-12885 GCA_002080025.1 Modiolus philippinarum
ACATCGTGATTTGAGAGCAACTGAAATTTCGCATGGAGAAAAACGTGCTGTAACTGCTGCCGAAACAGTCCTTGGGTTTATTAATCCTTTTGACACAGAAGATAAGACAAAGTTATATTGTATATCATCTGGTGCAGCAGCCAGTCAGGATGTTGAGTCTGATGTTCTCAAATCTGAGGCAATCGGTGAGAGCGAAGAGAGAGCATTTATAAAAGATAGACTAGAGAAGAACGATATCAGCATGTTACCTCCGTGTAAAAAAGTCTAGAACAACATATCCGGAGAGTAAATTACCAAGTTGGTATATGGAAATCGGCACATATTGCAAAACCAAATATACCAGTTCCTTCAAATACATGGCTGGCATATTGCAGATACGTTGCTTGAACCACTTTGGTTTGAGAGTGAGTTCGTTCCACAACGTCTTGCAGACGTATTGCAGGGGGATTCTAATGCAAGTCAGATAGATTCCGATGACGAGGAACAGGAACAAGATGATGAGTTTGAAGGGGTTTTGTTTTCATTGTACGACAGTGATGACATTGAAAGCGACGATGATGACTGAGAGCAGCCAGCAGTTTTCAAATTTCCGATCAGCTGCTGAACTACACAAGAGGGGGAGGGGTCATTCTTTTTTTTTTAGATTTCCATTGTTTATATGTGGAAAACGTAAAATATATTTAGCAGAGCCATAAATTTTCATTTCTTGATTATTGAGACCAGAAAAACTTAGAAATTTCAATAAATTCAACAATTTCGATAATTCTTATTATGTCATTATTTTTCTAATCATGAAACACAATTAATATATGAAAAGCATCATTTTCTTATGAATGCTTTACAATTAAGTACAAAACTATACAATAAATGATAATTGGGGGTTTCTTATGAAAAATATACAAATGAGATAGTAAAGATTTGAGCTATTTACGCCAAAAAATGTAGGGGGGAGGGCTACACTTTTAGCTCTGCTCAACACATATATAAAAGTAAAATCAATTCCATGGTATCATTGTAAAGCTAATACCATGATCTTTCCATTGATACCCCATTTTGGCCATTTTGAGGGATCTTATACCCTTTTCAGAGACACGAAAGGCAAAACTTGTGTAAAATCATAAATACGCAAAATTTAATTACCCGAGGTTGAAAATACCCCTCAATCTCAGCTCCATCCCAACATTTTGCTTGTTAACATTTAAAATCTCAAAATAGACATATAAAAGACTTTAAAAAAGTTATGGGGATGGGTCCTGGGGGATGGGGGTGCACGGTAGCCACATCTAGCCCATGGATTATATTTAGCCCATTGCAGACAAAGTACAACAAAAAATACCGAAACTGCATAAAAACAGTAGATTTCGCTATGCTGTACACGTGTTTCAAGGAGTAACCTCTCATCAGCAGCATTAAAAAGATCAGTTCAGTGGGGGGGGGGTAATTAAGAACATTAGTGAACAGAGTTGTTAAAAGGTGAAGTCCATAAGACAAAAAGACAAATCAAGTAAAATCCACCGGAAAAATTGTCGACCGCAATGGTCTTTACTAGGTACAGGCATTTCAAAAGAAATGGTGGATTAAACCGGGCCAACGGCGCACATAACCTTTCCTTCCATTACGGTGGGGCCCGGTAGCAACTAAAGAGCAATTGCTTTTGAAAGGTCATAGACATTTAAAAGAAATGATCTTGCTAGTATTGATTAAAAAGGAATCAAAAATTGACGATTTCACAATACCTGCCTTGAAACATTTCATTATTAACATATTACATGCTGAGACTAAACTTAACTAACGTGGGACTTGTTAACACAGAACAATTAGGACGTTGTCGATATTCTGTAAATAATGTTTAGTTTATGAACTATGATAATTGACTGGGATAAAGCAAAATAGTCCTGATGGAATGTTCTTTTTGTAGATCAGTTAAAAATCCAGACAGTTTCATTTCTTTTATCCTGTATCACCACTATTTTAGTTGAGTTTCATTAACCATTCGTTTTAGCAAGTCATTCATTATAACTCATATCGTTTTTACTGTCTCTTTTCTGATTAAGATAGGTGTTCTGACCATATGTTGTCTTTAAGAGATATAAAATGGAATTTGAGGTAAAATATACACAAATTCATGAATAAACACCAATGTTATTAAAAAAAACTCGCAGTGTTAGCATACATATGTTACCAATATTGTTGCATTTTCAAAATGTAGCCTTTACGATCATTTAATAAACAATAATATCATTTTCAAAGACAGGCATCAAGTAATATGTAAAACGATTCATGCCTAAAGTGACATAAATCACATGTGCATACTTAAAAATTCGAAGATTTTATTGGAAAATCCTAAATCCCACCCTCTCAAAACATTTGATTTTTCCACACTGTAAACCACACTTCCTCATGATTAACTGAAATCACGAATCAAAAGAATCATTCAAAAAGTCTTTGCCGATTCAAAAAATTATTGTATTAAGTTATAAATCCATATTTTCCCCCCAAAAACCAACTTAAAAGGAAAAAGATGCTACGATGCAAAACATCGTGTGCAGTATGCTTGATTTTCTAATTGACAATATATTTTTCACATTTGGAGGTTATATATATCAATAGCAAGTTGGCATACCAGTGGGCACTAATTGTGCACCTCTACTCGCAGACTTGTTTTTATATTCTTACAAGACTGAATTTATTCTGAACAAATCTGTCAAATTGGCTTTGGATTCCATTGACCTGAAGACATTACATATATACTGGCCTCTCACTGATACTGCCGATGTCTACCGAAATACATGACGACTCTTTACCAAACCCTTCGGGGAGTTTTGAGTTTGCTTTTTCTTCCGTAGTGCGCGGTGTTTTACCAACAGACTAGGTTCCTTGAGCTAGATGGCAGTTTAGCGGCGAACACTCTTTGATCCATCTTTCTAAATTACGTTTTGTCAAGTGCTTTTCTTTTCCGAAGTAGTGGTCATTGAGTTAGTAGTCTACGTGCATTGGATTTATTCGCATGTTTATTATACTTTAGGGAAACGGAATAGAGAAAGGGGAGGTTTGGGTACCCATAAACCGGTTTAACCCTACCACTCGCTTTTTCTAGTGCTGTTACCAAGTCCGGCTATTCTGAGTTCATATCGTCATTTATATTAGTGTCTTGTTTTCATTATTGTTTTTCTAGTGCAGTTCGATTGTAAATTGTGGAATGTGATTGTAATTCCCGACCATTGTAGGTGTTTACTTACTGTTATCCTGTTTTTGTAATTAGTGTTTGAATGATGTTATAAATTCAAAAGTATAACCATAACTGTCTCTTTGTACAAGTTTTTATAAAAGGTTATTAGTTAATCCATTTTTGACAATATACAGTGCATCCGTGCGAGAAATTATTGTACCCCTTTGTTGATGCGTATATCAAGGCAACCACGTGAGTTATCGAGGAATGTTATTGTTATCTAGTCGATATCTACTATTACGTAAAGAATGTAAGTTTCGTTCCAGTTTTTCTGGATTATTTATCAGTTTCTGACATTTTGAACAACATTTCCATAAAATGGAGGGTGAGAAATGCCCTTTGTAATTAGCGGCTTGCGAGTCACGTCATATCTAGAAATCAAATGTTTATATTTTCTGTAAAACTTCTTAAAAGTATATTATGAAATCTATAAACTAGTAAAAGTTTGGATGTTAGAGTAAGGTTACGCTCATTTAAATCAACAAATGCAAGCAAATCGTACAAGTTGAGATATATACACCCCGTAGGATGGAGATAGAAGAAAGTCGCCGTCACGAAAGGGGAAATTAGTAATAGTAAAATCAAAGTCATCCTTTTTATCATAAATTTTAGTTTTTATTTTACCAGAGTCAATAATGATAGTTACACCATGAAAAGGGCAGTACTTAGAATCATCGTTGCTTTTTTAAGTTTCAGTTGTTGTGGGTAAATGGTGTGGACAGAAAAGTTAGGATTATCAATAGTAAGAATATCGTCAATGAACCTGCTATTATCATTGAAAATAGAAATAAGTTTATCACTGTTTGGTAAAGATCCATTTAGCAGTTTTTTCATGAAGTCCCGTTCGTAACAGAACAGAAAAAGATCTGCAATGAGAGGTGCACAATTAGTACCCATGGGGATTCCAATGACTTGATGATAAACAATGGTGCCAAAACGAAAAATAAATGTTATCTAGCAAGAGATTCAGTGCCTTAATCATATCACATGTCCAAGAGCAATAATTGTTGTAAGAAATATTGGAGAAGAATCCTTGCTTTTTGTTATACCAAATAAACTGAAGACCCGAAAATTTGAAGGACCATGTAAAAAGTTGACCCAATAAAGGTTTAATCAAATTATGTGGAAGGGTTGTATTAACTGTAGAAAAATCATAGCTGTCAAAGATGAAAGTGGTTACATCAGAGTTTTGATATGTTTTTCACAATTGTTTATAACTAACTCCTTTATACAATTACTCGAAGCCGAAAAAAACGATTTTGTAGGGTTTTTTGTGAAGTTTAGGGATCCAGTACAAAGTAGGTAGGGTGTTATCTTTTGATGGAACTTTTAGCGTTTCTGTTTCCTTGTAATGTTGTTTGGTGAGCGTTTTCTCGTCACAATTTGTACGTTTAAAAGAGCTAGACTTGGCTTATTCGTTTTTATATACTATCTATATATAAAAACAAATTCTTCAAATAAAGACTCACAAATTCCATTTTCAGGAGCACTATCAGTGTTTTAAAATGTGTTTCAAAAAAAAAAAAAGAACAGACATGGAAAGTAAACAGTGTTTGAATTTTTTTTTCTGATCATTTGAAAGACTCGCATTCATGATTTGAAATACTTTCAAAAATTTATATTTTATTTATTTCCAGGGTTGCTATTTATTACGATCCATCTAAGAGTTACAATTGACGACATACTGAATAAGCAATTCAAGAAAGGTAATATGTTCAGATATACTAATGAAAAAGTAATACAACTATCATTTCAATAATAACTGAATTGAACAAAAAATAATTATCATTCAGACAAAAACCATCGTTGCATATACAATTTTCTCCAGGTATACCATCCTTCCATATGTGTGACCAATCACTTATCGAATGAATATTTGGTGCAGTCATTACAGATTTTGGCAAATTATTACACAAAGATGGTCCAGAAAAAGTAAAGGAGTTTAAGAACTAATTCTTATTTAGGTTTGGGATGAGAAAAAGTTAGTAACGTTAAGTAGAACATCATTTTCTGATTTAAAATTGAATTCATTTATGAGAAAAATTTGTGCATTATAATTCAGTCATTTGTATGCTATCATCAATTTGTGATCGTTTATTTTTTGATTAACAGTCACAATTATAACCAAAATGATAAAAAAGAATGGTTTTCATAAGGCAAAGGGTTAATCTCTTGTAGCCTTTTTTCTGTAATTTCATGATAACATACAAATATTTATGATAACAACAACTCTAAGCTTTTCAACATTTCATTAATTTCATTAATTTCATTAAATATATCGATTGTAAAGCAGTTTCCTTGCATCGCTTTTTTTTAAAAACTTTTCAAAGTAGATAAAGTCTCGACAAATTTGGGCGCATAAGTTTGCAACAGAAGGGAATACAGGAATCCCTTCAATGGCCAAAAATTACAATTTCATATCATAATTTACCTAAACTACACGAGTGAATAACACATGCAATAATCTGCCAGGGTGCTACATAGGCAAAACGCAAATAAAACAAAATACAAACTTAAAAAAATTGAAAGGAATTCAGGACAGCTGGACTTGGTACTGGCACTAGCAAAAGCCAGCGGTAGGGTTTAACCGATTTATGGGTACCCAAACCTCCCCTTTATCTGTCCCGTTTCCGTATAGTATAATAAACATACGAATAAAACCCAATATATGTAGACTACTAACTCCATGACCACAATTTTGAAAGCTCTGTCCTTAGCTGATTTTGGCTTTGCATTTAGATCATATTGGTTATTAGTTCTCTATCAGTTTTTGAATATCTTTGAGTTTATGGTCTTCCAAACGTTTAGATTTTATCTGAAGAGACATAATTTGTCGAAATGCGCATATGCAGAAAATAAATTCACACTAACTTCGGTATTTAGTTATTTTGCACCTGATGTCACTCCCGCTTTTTATGGGAGTTCACACTGTCAGTACTTTAGTTTTTCATGTTGTCTTGTACATCATACTGTAATATTTTAGTTTTGTCTTCGTCAGTGATGTATGTGCTACCGATTTGTCCTTATGATTGTTTGAATACTATCGAGATTTACGAAAGCTTTTCAATTGGTTTTGATTAATGGTTAGAAAAAGGCATTTACCAATCCGCTACGAAACAGATCGTTCAAAACAATATAAACCTAATGATAGTGTGACGGGTGTTGCTAGCGGGGCAGGACATAATTACCCTTCCGGAGCACCTGATGTCACACCCGGTTTTCATGGGAGTTCACACCATGAGTGCCTTAGTTTTTAATGTCGTCTTTTTATTTCCGTGTTTGTAGCTGTCTCACGTCCTTGTTTTGCCTTTGTTTTTCTCTGTTGCGGTTTTTGCCATGTCTTCGGATTTCGATTTTTGTAGTCTTCCCTTGTTCCTTCGGTATTCTACTACCGTTATTTGAAAGAACAGAAAATGAAAATATATAATTTTGAAAGATGAGTCAAGGGGATCTCGCCACTAATCTGCCGGCTTGCACAAGGAGCCTCGTCTGCTAACGTATAACACTGTCGCACTACGGAAGAAAAATCGAACTCAAAACTTTCATTAGGATTTGTTCAGGAATCATAATATGCTTCAGTAGACATCAGCAGTATCAGTGAGAGGCCAATATGTGTGTAAAATTGTCAGGTCACTAGACCTCAAGGCTAATTTAACGGATGCAAGGTGAGGATCTTGTCTATATTTCCTATTACGTAAAGAATGTAAAATACGTCCCAGCTTTTCTGGATCTTTTATCAGTTTCTGGCATGCCATAAGTAACATATAGCACGTGTGGATACTTAAAAATTCGAAGGATTTATTATGTTATAAATCCACGTTTTATTCAAAACCCCTGTTTAACAGGAAGAGTATGATTCAATGAAAAACAGGTGAGCAGTATGTTTCATTTTCCAATTGACAAAATATTTGTCGCATTTGGAGGTGCTTTTTAACAACAGCAAGTTGGCATACAAATTGGGCTCTTATTGTGCTCCTCTACTCGCAGACTTGTTTTCATTTTCTTATGAAACTGACTTTCTTCAGGAATTTGTAAAAGATTATATAAGATGCTAGATCTTTCAATCTCACTTATATATATATTGATGATGTTCTTTCTATCTGTAACGCATCGTTTGCTAAATGGATCCCATTAATATATCCACAAGAACTAGAGACAAAGGAAACGACAGAAACCACTAGATTTATCTCGAATTTGAAGAAAAAGGTTATCCTAGTACTAAAATTTACGCCCTAACATGGACAGTAATTTTCCAGCTTTTCCTGCTTACGGAGTGTATATTTCACGATTGATTTCCGAATTCTAATTCATTTTTTTACTTAGTACAGTGAAACCTGTCTAAACCGAACCCTGACAAAACCGAAACACTGTCTCAACCAAAAACGATGTAAAGACCCTTTGTATCGATTTTTATTGATTAAGAAGTTGTGTAAACTGAACACCTGCAAAATCTGCAGTCCCAAAGCAGTTCTGTTTAGACAGGTTTCACTGTACTGGGGTGATCATTTCTTTAAATTGTCTACGACCTTTCAAGCAATTGCTGTTTAGTTGTTACCGGACACTACAACAATGGAAGGAAAGGCTTGACATGCCGTAAAACCGGTTAAACCCATGATTATTTTTTAAATGCCTGTACCAAGTCAAACCCATTGCCGCCGACAATTTTATCGATGGTGTACACCTTTATTTTTTGTATCATGGACTTCGGCTCCTGACGGCTCTGTTCGTTAATTTTAGTATTACCCTCATCTAACGAAAATTAAGTCATGATTTTGCTCCTTGGACATAAAAAATTAATACAGTGCGAAGTTAAAGTTATACACTTAAGGTGTCTGCAGGGTATTAATTTACTATTATAGAATTTTGTGAAATTTTTTTGTGAGGAAGCATGGTTGTATTTTGTTCAAAAAATAAAATAAAATTTGGGGGTCACCATGAATTTAAGCACGAAAACTGAAATTAAAAATTTAAAGATTTCACATAGAAATGATACGGAAAAGGCTATATTAGGGGTAAACTTTAAAAATCTATTGTAGAATTTGTTTATACTTTGCATGTGTTTTTAAATCATTTAATATGGTTTACATATAAAAATAGAAATCAGGGGTCACCGTTGAAATAAGAGAGATAAATTGCGGAAGGTTAATTTCTCTAGTGATATCTATATGAAATGCTTTTATCAAATTATCTCCCTTGCATAATTTCTATGTTCTGTTAATCTGGCAACAGATTTAAAGCACATATGTTTCAGTTCATCCTCTTGTACAAGGAATACTTAATACAAATTTTAAATACCTTTGAACTTTCTTTACAATTTAAATAACTATTTTGTTAAATTTCTTACTGTATGAAACCTTAACGAACAGGTATTAGACAATAATGGCGGAATAATACCACGGGGGCACCTTAGCTGTATTTAACTCAACAACAGTTTATATTTCGACACCATAAAATACAAATTAAGAAAATAGTCCGACAATTTCATGCCTTTTTTCTACTTGTTTAGATGAGGAGATCAAAAAGGAAGAATATGTAGAGAAATTAAAGACGAAAACAGAAAAAAGACGCTATATTAGAGTAATGATCGTTGGAAAAGAAGGAGCAGGAAAAACGTCACTATTACTTAGACTGCTGGGACAGAGTCCAGATAAAATAGAAACAGTTGAGAGTACAGAGGGTATCGACATCGTAGTTCGCAGCTGTAAAATAAGACACTCTGATAGGAAATGGATTTTTGATGAAAGTAAGTTAAATGAATAAAACTAAGTTCATCACTTGTTGGAAGAACGGTCAGCACCAAAGTATCAACTCTTGGTCACCAGCGTACAATTATCATTCATGCCATGTTTTTTTAAATCAAATTACTAAATACCGAAGTTACTGTGAATTTATTTTCTGCATATGCGCATTTCGACAACTTATGTCTCTTCAGTGCAGATAAAATCTAAACGTTTGGAAGACCATGAACTCAAAAGATGTTGGTGTTTCTGTATTACATCTAAGTTTGCATTTCCAAATTAGGGACAAGCACTTCATTAATACCATCAATTCTTCGGCAAGCAAATACAGATGCAGAAATGAGGAAGGGGGCATTCCAAAATCCAAAATCGAAAATCACAACAATTCATTTCAAACACGAATTGAGACAGCTTTACAAAAACAAAACAAATAAACACAAATGAACGAGAACGCCACAAAACTAAAGATACAAAAACTGGGGTATCATCAAGTGCTCCAGAAGGGTTAGCATGACCTGCTCCACGCGTTGCACCCGTCACACTGCCAGTGATAAGCCCGGTTTTATCACAGTCGGTGTTTGTCAGTCCGGTGATAAACTCTGGATCTACCCAAAGATATCTTTTTTCATCTGTGAAATAACAACATTGTAATGGTCCGTCAAATCATGGTGATGACCGTAAAATTTCTGTAGTGACAACTGCAACATTGACTGAACATACCCTTGATGCAATTTATTTCGCTCTGTTGACAAATAGCTGTACAAACTACAGGCACGGCAACAGCGAATGAGCTGTGAAATCAAGACGCCATATGCCAGAGATGTGGGAATATTACTGCTAAAAAACGGGAAGTTCACTATTGGAAAGTCGAAGTCATCACGCTTGTTGTAAGTTTCGTTTTCAGTCGTCCAGAGTTGTCAATATAGAGGTGTAGGTCCAGGTATTATGCTGATGATGGTCTACCAGTGGTCTCTTTTGTTTAAGTTCATTTTGGTACATAAAATGAAGGTTATCCTTAAATTTAGGATTTTTTTATGAAAGCACAGTATCTATATAAAGGAAGCTGAAATTGGAGGATTTGGCTAGCTTATTGTCTTTTTTTCTGAACTAGCATTTGTATGAGTCTGGCTTCATCTTCATATGAATAAAAAAGTGGCGTACCATTAGTCCCCATAGGTATCCCTATTGTCTGTTGGAAAACTTGTCCTCCAAATTCTACAAATTTGCTATCTACAAAAATTCCAGGATTACGATTAAATTCTCCTCTGAATACTGTGAATCAATGTGATATTAACAAAGTTTGCCCCATCTTTACCTATCAGTAAATATCCTTTTTTCCCTGTTTAGTACAGAAAGACTGATGTATTAAATCTCGAAGTACTATCTTTAGCTTATCATGTGGAAGAGTAGTATAGAGTGCAGAAAAATCAAACGTTTTTTAACTGTTGAAGTGGTTGATATCATTTGAAGATATATACTGTAATAAATCCTCTGAGTTTTTGAAAATCCACGCTGATGAGCCTTTGCGTTACCCAAAAGTGCATAAATGTGCACTTTCCATATTTGTGCAGTTCTCAGCTGTACAACATCTGGTCAACTTTTCTTGAAATTTTGTCAAAATGTTGTGTATGAGGTTTTTTGGCAGCAAAAACAGAATGATTTCAAATAAATAAAACGAGAGGAACTTGAAGATCTGCCAGACATACCAAAACATGAGAAGCGAAGATTTTAGGGTTGAATATTATCGCAAGTGTCAAAATGCGAAAAACATAACTGTAATTCTTTTTTTGTCACATTCAAATAATTTTATTTCATAATAGTCTTGTTACAGATTCACTTAGGGGTCAAAATTCCCCTAAGCAATCCTGTGATAAGTTAACCAGGTTATAAACGAAATCAAAATTACATTATATTATAAATAACATATGACTAATATAATTATTATGGCTTTAAAAAACATATTCATTACTATTTAAAAAAAAATAATATTTAAAATTTTTCTAAAGTATTGTATATTTTTTATTAATAGCTTGTTATCAAGTTATGTTCAACTATTCTTTTCTATATTTTGTATCTTTATCGCACTCGGTAGATGTCCTTGGTACTGTATTTGGCTTCCTGTTTCGATTTATTTGGTAATGAGTACTTCTTTTGTTACAACTTTTGGATTATGGCTTTCCATATTATTTGATTTTAATGCTGCTGATGAGAGGTTACTCCTTGAAACGCGTGTACAGCATAACGAAATTTACTGTTTTTGTATGCAACTTCGGTATTTTTTGTATCTTTTCAACTGAAATACTTCAATCTGTTTTCTGTTATAAATTCAAATATAAAGACATATGTATATTTTAAAATAGATTGTTTCCTAAAAAATCGATTCTAGATCAATAATTAATTCCAATCGTAGATACAAAAGATTTATCCTTAAAAAACGTAAAAAAATGTTTACCTGTAATCTCTATTCTCTCAAAATTAAGGACAAAAATTGTAATCCCTTTTCTATATTCAATATACTAGTTCTAGACTCATTTCATTTCAAAATTGTTACCCATTCCTTTGGTAAATCTTTCCTCAATTTAAGGATGTAGTAAGGTGAAATTCAATAAATCTACGATTTAAAATTGATACCATAAATGGAAAGAGCATTGGTAAAGGAATAAATTAAGCAAAAAATATTGATAGGTTATGGACCTTGTTTTCAAGATATCTCACATTTTAAAAATGGCGGGAAAAGGCTCTCTTGGAATTTTTACCTTAGTATACAATGGCAACTTTATTGATTTCTTTCAATTATTAGGAAAATCTACAGTCTAATGAAATCTTGCTTACTGACCTTAAATGGGCTATTGAAACCCTTGATGACTACAAAATTGGGTGAAATGGGGCAAAATATTCTACATAGTAATAATGGATAAAATCAGAGAAATCCGAATGACTTTTACAAATTTCAGAAACCTCACCTTACTACATCCTTAAGATATTCTATGCAAAAATTACTTTTACATTTAATTTTTTCATAAATATGTCTTTGACAAATTACTCCTGCTTTATTTAAAATATAATTGACATATATAATGCCACTTCCTATCCAATTTTTAATCAATTATCTTTTTTTTAAATTTATTTCCCAGTATTACCTGATTTCTTACTTTTTTAAAATTAAAAGATGTTCAGTTTGCCTTCCCCAATCTTCTTTCCAAAATTTTAATAGGTCTTTATAGAAATCATCTTTGTATGCTTGCATGGAATCAATGTTTAAAAAATTTATATTCATATATAATATAAGCCAATTCTGTCCAAATTTATCAAAATTTTAATTCTTGCTAGCTTTGTTAACAGGCTGTAGTAGAAGCAAGGATTACATTTGATCCAATTGTCACGTTTGATCGAAACTGGGCAAAGAATTCCAGTCGAAACGGTAATCATTGTTGAATGTATCATACGCAACTCACAAAGAAGAAAAATATATATGAGATAAAAGCGTTGTTTCATGTTTTGGTTTTACTATGTATTTGATGGGACTTTCTCACACGTGATTACTCCATATCCTTGTATTCACCATTTACTATGTATTTGATGGGACTTTCTCACACGTGTTTACTCCATATCCTTTTATTCACCATTTACTATGTATTTGATCGGACTTTCTCACACTTGATTACTCCATATCCTTGTATTCACCATTTACTATGTATTTGATGGGACTTTCTCACTCGTGATTACTCCATATCCTTGTATTCACCATTTACTATGTATTTGATGGGACTTTCTCACACGTGATTACTCCATATCCTTGTATTCACCATTTACTATGTATTTGATGGGACTTTCTCACACGTGATTACTCCATATCCTTGTATTCACCATTTACTATGTATTTGATGGGACTTTCTCACACGTGATTACTCCATATCC
>MJUU01061370.1:0-11690 GCA_002080025.1 Modiolus philippinarum
GTTATGTATATGATTATGTGTTGGCAGAAATATGCCACCATACTATTCATCTATTCCTGTACAGTGCAAAGATCATATGGATAATGTTTGTGTAATCTTGCTTATCTGAAGATAAATTGTCCTTTTATAATTATATTTTGAAATTTGCAACCAACTGTTATGACCAAAGTAGAAATTTAGACCAATTGATAGGCATTAACTGATATTTCCCGACGTTTAAAAATTTCAAATTTGAAAAAACGGACATTTTTGGTTGCACATCCGTATCTGTCTATTCCTAGGCAGTAAATCCCTGTGTATGCGAGATTTAAATCATTCCAATGAACTATTCTAGTGTAACATGAAAAAAAAGTTTCTTATTTAATTATTCCCGTACTAATGGAAACCATGATGTTAACACTATTTTTTTTAACAATCAGCGTACAACGGAGACAAGGCTCCATGTTACAGTGCAATGGCCTCAAAAGAAAGACAAGTAAAACGTAACATTTTATGAAACAATTATTCATGGAATAATGAAAAAGTGTAAAACTTTTCAATTTGTCTAAAATGTTATTTATTATAATAACTACCCTGGCCATACTTGCCTCGACAATAATCACATCTTTAGGGTTGTTTAATTACTGTACTTGGGGCATTATTCTATGAAGAAGTCATAACTTCGGAAGCACAGTTATCGAATAAAAAGACGTATTTTTAGTAATTAAGTCTACTTTGGAATAAACGAAGGGAATAAATCACGTCAGTTACAGAGATACCGAATTGTGCCTCCCTCTGAATTTTGTATCAGTGATGTTTTAAATAAATGAAAGAACAGTTGGGAGAGTTAGCAAATTCAAAATATGCATTGAAAGGAATGTGTCATCAGTGGTGTATCGGGTTACCCTAGACCACCTGTCCTCCCATAGAACTAATGTTAAAATTCCTAAATTACCCCCGATTATGCAAATGAGCTAATTAACCTCGCCCATTTTTCCTTATATGGTCATGATCCCTACTTCCAAGCGTCAAGAACGTAGAGCACCGTGAGCGTAGCGAAATGGTGTGAGAGTGGTGTGACGGTTGGGGTGGGGTGACTGGGTTCAGTATTCTAACCCTAACCTCTTTCTATTGTTTTTTATTCTATTGTGATGCCTTCTCTCGTGTTGCTTGAATAACCATTGCGAATAGAAGTTTTATTCTTTGTGTCTGTACTTTATCACTCTGATATTTTTTTGTCCAGCACTAAATTTTTTTTCTGTACTTGTGTTTAACTTATAACCTTAACCCAACCATTGCGTTGGTATCGATTTATTTTTTGTGATACCCTATTACCCTTTGTCTTTTGTCTCAGTTATCTCCCCTTTGTTTTGTGTACTCTGGAGTCCATGTTTTGTTTTGTCCTAACGTTACCCCAGCTTTTGCATCTGTTTATTGTTTTATTTCGTTCTGTATCATTGTTGATTTGTGGTGCATTTCCTTTTATTGTTTCCTGTATCTATATACTTTTCATTCAATTGGGCAATAAATAATACACTAATTTACATAAATACATATTTTATTTTCCCCGTCATGAAGCAGTCATGGGTAAGGGAATAGGTGTTGGGAGGTTCCTAAAAATAAAAAATAAATTAAAAAAAAATGTTACTGTTGTCTTTTGTCACTCCTCCTCTCCTTTTAAGTCCCAAATCCTCCTCTCAAATTCCCGAGATGAGCACACGAGCAGTACGAGCAGCCAAATGAGCACAGGAGCAGTGAAAACGAGCAGCGTGAGCATGCCTTTAAACAGCGCGTTTTGTCACTTGTCACCACCTCCACTTACCGCTGAAAAACCGAGATGAGCACGCGAGCAGCACGAGCAGCGAAAGGAGCATGCGAGCAGTGAAAACGAGCAGCGTGAACATACCCTTAAACAGCGAATTTGTCGCTCTTCCCACCGCACAGCGGCTGCAGCAGCAGCAATATTCCCGAGATGAGAACGCCAGCAGCACGAACGAACATACCCTTAAACAGCGTATTTGTCGCTCTGCCCACCGCACAGCGGCTGCAGCAGCAGCAGCAATATTCCCGAGATGAGCACGCGAGCAGCACGAGCAGCGAAATGAGCACGCGAGCAGTGAAAACGAGAAGCGGAATGAGCACGTGAACATACCCTTAAACAACGAATTTGTCGCTCTTCCCACCGCACAGCGGCTGCAGCAGCAGCAGCAGCAGCAATATCCCCGAGATGAGCACGCGAGCAGCACGAGCAGTGAAACGAGCACGCGAGCAGCGACATTCCCAATCTGACCGTAATTTAAGCTTTGTTCTGTAAAATATCGTCATTCGGTCTTCGAATCCAGAGAGAGGAAGACGTCTATAATGTATCACTGCGACCTTTGTGAATACACGACTAATCGTCACTTCAATCTCGTTCGCCACAAGAATCAGAAACACGACATGGAAGATACTTCGCCAAATGAATCGGAGACAGAGTCCAACGTATCAGAAGAAAGCGATCACGAATCTGCATATAGCAACGAAGAAAGTAACGACTCGAATACATCAGAAGAGTCCACGGACGAAAGCACTGACGATGAAGATGATCAAGAGTCTCCATGGAAGCTGATCGTGAATCAAACATTTGACAAACTCGAACCAGAATACACCAAGAAAGTAGAAGAGTTGATGGAAGAAGGACACGACTCCGAAAAGGCTCGTTTAGCCGCATATGAAGACATGAATAAACTTTTAAGAGACCATATGAGAAATCAATACCTGGAAACGGTGTTCTGGATGCAGGATTTCAACAAAGATCCAATTCACAAAAAGATCAGAGATACGGCCAAACATTTAAGAGATGAAGAAGACTACGAAACCAGGGAATCTTGGCAATATGCAGTGAAGAAAAGAAAATATCTGTTAGATGATGTATTGGACGGATTCGAACCACCACCAATCGAAGACATCAACGACTCGATGTTAAGTCACAGAAGAAAAAGGGGGGTGGGGTAATGCGGCCAATCCTATTGGATAGCCAGTCACAAGCCTGGAGAAACACAGAGTGCCCCTTTGGAATATATACTAGAATTCACCCCCTTATCAAAATTTTGGACCCTCGTAGTACCCCAAATATAAGAGATGATGATTAATTAATGTGACTATTCGATTTAGAAGCACAAAGTTACCCCCAAAAACATATATAACACTGCTAAAGTACTTGACTTAAGAAAATTTACATTTTGGGCCGTTCCCGAAATTTTGGACCCCTTATAACACCCAAAATATTAGAGATACGACATCAAAAATGTCACCAATCGATTTAGATGGTCAAAGTTACCCCAAATACATATATAACATGTATATAGTACTTAACTAAGAAAAAAATCGTATTTTGGGCCATTCCCGAACTTTGGGCTACCTCTATCTCCCAAACGGTAAAAGATACAGACTTGAAACCTTCACTAATCGCCGTAGAAGCGCAAAGTTACCCCGGATTGATGTATACATTGTACGGGAAACGAACGATATACAAACGAACGGTATACAATTACCTTTCTTATACAGAAATTATACAGTTCTCTATTAATATTGTACCCAGGTACAGTATTAATGCAAGAACTTTAATGTGCAAAAAGCTAGATTATCATCAACGGCATTATATCCTGTAAAATTCAAAGCAATCATTGTTATATGATCTTATATGTACTTAATATAATCTCAAGGATGCATTGTGTTTTATTTATGTTTTAAATAACCCTTTATTTATCAGACGGTTCAATATCCGTCGTTATGAATAAAATTCGCACAATGATAAATTCATTTTTTTGACATGTCTAGATTATTTTGGTTATTCTTTTTAATTTTTTTTTTTTTTTTTTTTTGGTGTTNTGTTTATATAGTTTCTACATCGAGTTAAATAAATTTTGCAAATGTTTAAAAACGAGGCTTGCCGAGTTTTTAAACATTTGAAAATTTATTTAACAAGATTTGAGAAATTTCATAATTAACGTGTTTAAGTTGTAGAAAATGTTTCTCTTATGACATAATGTAAAACACCGAGGATTATATTCCGAATAGATTTGGCGGGAAATTTCACGCGAGATCTTCTCTCACTATAGACGAGAAATATTTTTATCGCACCAGTCAGGCGTTGGTTAATTTTGCTAGAAATTAGAGAAGTCTATTTATATGACTGCCTGTTGGCAGGTACACTAGTTTTAAGTGTAAAAAATGGATAACAGGAAACACCCACAAGGGCTGAAAATCATAATTACATGCCAAACTCTGACAGTTAGCCACACAGGAAAAAACACGAATAAGACAAATGTAGATAGGAACTCGGGTGAGTGCATTATTTAAATTTTAGAAATTTCACATGTACATCCGATATATTTATTCTGTGAAACGATACCAGAAAATGTTACTTTATGACTGGTCCTGTGCATGTATTTTTGAAGTACTTTTATTCGTGGACACCAGTTTTCCTGGTTTTCAGGAATATCACTATTTCGTCGGAACATAAATTCGTGGTTTCGAATTCTATACATTAAACTTTACGGGAAATTCATTTCGTTGGGAATTAATTTTCGTTGTATTAGCGAACCACGAAATCCACGAAAATTGGAACCCCACGAACAATAGTACTTTAACAGTAATATCATTTAAAAATGACAATAAATTTTATCATTTCGTAAATATTTTGGGGTTTTCACATTTCATACGATATTTCTTGTGACAGGATATTTCAGTTTAAACCTTTTAGTTTGTACCAACATGTTTGACGTAATTATCATGATTTATATTATCCATTGTATTAAAAAGCATATACGTTTAAAAACAACTTCAGTAGAATGCCAAAGAAACAAAGAAGTCGTACTTACGAAAATTGAAGTCAAAAGCATGGCCAAAACAAGAACACACAACACAATGATGTTTGACAGCTACACAGCACAGAAATAAAAACTCAACATTCAAAACCAAGGCACTCACATTGTGAAATCCTATGAAACTGGCAGTAACATCAGGTGCTCCGGAAGGGTATGTCCTGCTCTGTTAATAGCATCCGTCAAACAGTTAGTGAGGCAAATTATGTTTTTTTGAAAGATTTGTTTGATTGCTGGTTGGTTGAAGTCATTTTTCTTACCCTAAGATATAACAGATTAAAGATCCATGACACGGTTACCCTCTAACAGTACCATGGTCAAATGTTGAAAAATTTTTATTGCAAAGGTCAACCAAGTGGCAAAACTTTCACTGAATCGAAGTCAAGATTTACAACCCACGCTTACGATCTATTACCTTAAAAAGACTACACAGTATAAACATTTCAAACAAAAAAGGTTGCAATTGTATACAATGTGTCTTTTTAACGACCACAGATCCGTTTTAGAATGTAAACTTGGGGTGTAAACTTTGACTTATGATCAGTAAAACTTTTTCCACTTGGTTGACCGTAGCATATTACTTTAGTATTCAAACTTTGACAAGGACAAATCGGTAGAAAGGAAGAACTTTCGAATTTCACAGGTGAATGCATTGCGACAACAACTTTCAATTGATAACAGAATATTCAACCCAACCATTTTACCTCGGCTTCAGCCCTACTTTTAATAATATTTCACATGTATATCTTCTGAATGACAATTGAGTAGGATTCCATACTTTACAAGTAATTTTCCAAGTAATATACCATTCATTGTCGAGACCAAAACTGAATCCGAAGCCGAAACCTTTATAAGACAATGATAATTGTTTTTTGTTTATCTTTATTTTATTCTTAAATCGTGGTTTGATGGGTTCAGATGTTTGGCTTTCGTTTCTTATTTTCTAATAGCAATGGATCTTTTAATGATCATACCGTGCACATTGACTGCGGTCTAAATTCTAACTAACATAAACTTGAATATTTAAGTTATGTAAGTCACAGTGACTCAATTGCGTCTTGTGATGACCTCATTTATGCGTGCATTGCAACATGAGATTATCTATTATCCTTATTATGTTTAGTGACCCGATCCTACTCAGAGGGTCCAACCTAATTGGTTGGAGAAGTCCTAATTTGTTTGAAAGTTTAAATTGATTAAATTGTTACCTTTCGGCAATGACTAAATAAAGTCATCCTTTTCAGTCATGTTTGTTCAAAAGATATAAGATTTCGAAAGCTATTGAAGATATACATCAACGACCTACATTTTGAACTTCTGCGATATTTTCAAAACGGTTTTTCTTCAATAACTTTTGAAATCTTTAATATTTTGAACAAGAATTGGATGAAAAAGATTCAATTACATATAGTTTCTACAACGAGAACTAAGTTGATTATGGAATTTCTCACATCGAGTTAAATAAATTTTGCAAATGTTTGAAAACGAGGCTTGCCGAGTTTTTAAACATTTGAAAATTTATTTAACAAGATGCGAGAAATTTTATAATTAACGTGTTTAAGTTGTAGAAAATGTTTCTCTAATGACATAAGGTAAAACACCGAGTATTATGTTCCGAATAGATTTGGCGGGAAATTTCACGCGAGTTGTTCTCTCACTAGAGACGAAAAATATTTTTATCACACCGGTCAGGCGTTGGCTAAATTTGCTACAAATTAGAGAAATAATAATTGCAGAAAGGGAACATTTTTATCAACTAAAATGCTTTTCATAACCCAAGTTGATACAGAAACGATTTTGCTCCAACCAAATTAGGGCTTCTCCAACCAATTAGGTTGGACCTCCTGCTACTGGACTTGTAACCCTAAGTGCTGTTTCTTGTAGTCAGTCCAGGTTCTTAGGTTTTCCCTGCCACTTAATTACCACCAGGATATGGTTAAAATATTCATAATCCATTTATGCTCTATGCTCTATGAAGACATATTGTTGAACATGTGCAAAAATACTGAATGTCACTTTTACTCTACTTTTAACTCTTGTACACTTATTTAATCTTTGATTGTTTATTCTTATAACATTGCGTAATCATATGAAGTAGTGCACCGCCAAGGAACGACCGCCGATGTCAATCAAGGATGATGACAGTCAGTTAAAATTTGGGAGTTTACACCAAGGACTACGAATTACATTGACATTCATTGTCAGAAAAGGAATACTGTAAACGAGAAACATTTGCCAGCGTTTGATGCTGACAAAGACATTCACTGACAGACCGGGAAGAAATTTGTTTTATTTGAGTGATGTTGACAGTCATTAACAGACCAGGTGAATGTTTTGACTGTATATCAATGATCGCAAACAGCCATGACCAACAATGTCAGTCCAAGTAAATTTCAAAATGATTAAGAACATTTGTCAGTATAACTAAATACCGATGTTAGTGTGAATTTCGATTCTGCATATACGCATTTCGACAACGTATGTCTCTTCAGTGCAGATATAATCTAAACGTTTGGAACACCATAAAGTCAAAGTTGTTTAAAAACAATAGATCATTATACTGTCAATATTCGTATTAAATTGAAATTGTCTTTTATTTTGTAAACCGATGTTTCTTCTACTGTAAGTAAGTATTCTCCGTTGAATTTTTTTTTTTTTTGTGTGTATTTGGAAAGATAAAAGTAAGGTATTTATTGATCTAAGATCCCCGAAAAGGCGAACTCTTGCTTTAAAAATTGAGAGAAAAAAATTTTTATACCTTGTTTATCTTTTTCAGTTTTTCTGTATTGTACACATGCCAAAAACAATTAAACTACCAAACAACCAGTTCGACTTCAAGTGGATTTATTTCAAACAAATTTTCATTCTAATGTGAATTAATTTATAAAACAGTTATGAGTAATTGTGATAAAAATGAGCAAAATGAAGTGTCTTAATATTATTAAAATTACTAACGTCTTAGAAAATTCTAAGTCGTAAGACGACTTATACTGAAACAAAAATGACCATTTTATATCCAGAAAAGCGATAGTTCTGAAACATTTTAGGAAGTATATGATAATTGCATTAAAAAACGTCTCAGTATGGCGTCGACTATGATCATGAAAAATGATACAGTTCAGACGGATGGACCGCTTAATACATATAATTGTCGATATATCAAACTCATATATGTTACTTCGGAAAAAAGTACTTATTATTCAGGTCCGCCCTTTATTCTACATAAAAGAAATAGACGTAGTCGTAAACCAAACGTTTTTGTTAGACCGGGATTTCTCTATTCAAGTCATGACGTCAGTACAGGAACAACCGAAACTCGCAAAAATACCTTTCTGGTCAGTGGTTTTCCCAGACAGGTTGGCAAATGGTGGCCAAATATGTTAGCAGATGCAGGATTTTTTTATTTGGGTAAGGATCAAAATTTACAGTGCTTTAAATGCAAAGTAAAAACTTCGGTGAATAATTGGGGTGAGAACGAAAAACCATCACATGCGCATGCAAGGATCAGTCCAAATTGTCCGTATGTCATATTGAAGAATTTCGCTCCAAATCAAGCAGAACAAAATGCATCGAAAGTTTCTCAAGAGAGACAAAAAATTAATGAACCCAAAGCAAATTATGATAAACCAAATGTTAATTTTCCGCAGATAAATTATGCTTTGATGCAACCTCCTCCTGGAAGGAATATAGATTCAGATAATAAACTACTAGGGGCAGTAAATACACACAAAAACATCAATAACGGAATAGATACCTATCAAGAAAATATATCAAATGGATTAAGGTCATTTATTTCTGACCGATTGTCTCAGAATGAAAATATGACTCGATTCAATCGGGAAAGAAATTGGCGATCTGCACATTCTATTCAAACGACAACTGATAGCACTACAAACCAGGTAACTGTGGGAGTAACAGATGGCATGAATAGCAAGTTAACAACGGATGCATACAGCTCCGGTCCTCTGGAACCTGAATACAAGTATCCCCTATACAAAACATCTGCTGCAAGGAAACGTTCATTTGGAAGCTGGAAATATTCTCAAAAACAAACACCAGATGCATTGTCAAATGCTGGATACTTCTACACTGGTAAGATAACTGTCAAAATTAAGAAAATATATATAAATAATACAGTTACGAAACTTAATTTGAATATCATAGATCGTAAGCAGAAAACCAGTATCAACGAATAAAACCGAAGACACAACTAATTAGAATGATAAAAATAAAATGTATATCGTGCAAAGTATCCAGTACATCATTGTTAAACTACCAATTTGATAAAACGAACAAAATACTTTAGATTTGTTAACCGCGTTGATGAGTTAGATTGCTTATCAGATAAGTGACTCAATGGTTTGAGACCAGAGTCTTTAATCAAATTGTTTGCTGAAAGATGCAGCAAGCTTTGATTTTAATTTTTGTTTATCTTCATATTGCAAGAAAAAATCTGAAGACGATTGCTTCTTTCAAATTATTCGTCTAATAACGTTAAACATGAATTGAGATGGGATGTTGTCTCCTTGACATTTACCCCATTTCCTTTCTTTTTCATAGCTAGCATATATGCATACAAAAGTTCAAATGAAGCTCGGGCTGAAACTCTTTTCCTATTGAACGCAAGGTTTTTGTTTAAGCCATCTAAAATATGCATTCAAAACTATTGGTCAAATTTGTTTCTTGTTACATTAAACCTCCAAATCTCCGATTACACAGAGTAAATGACACACAATATACTGTCATTACCGTTTAAGTGTAATATTTGCTAGTTGTAAATTTCGCGATTTCGTTTAAAATTATTTGATTTAATTTTCGTTTGACTGAAATTTCGCGACACCTTTTTATTGCATAATGTCTAATATAAATTACATTTTGCCGTATGCAATTTTTACGACTTCTGACTAACCGCAAATAAAGCGAAAATTATGCCCTCGCGAAAATTACGACTTATATGGCAATTTCAAATCAGAATTAAGTTAATAACCTATGTAGGAGAAGTTAACTAGACAATAGATATATTATTTCGTATGTAAATATACTTATTCAAAGTTCTTATTTAACTTGCTTCAAGGATATCAATATTTATGGCACTTTTTTTATATTTCAGGAGAAAATGATATTGTTCGCTGTTTCTGTTGTGACTTGGGATTGGCTGAGTGGGATCCAAAAGATGATCCTTGGATCGAACATGCCCGTCATAATCCAAGTTGCTGGTTCTTGAAAAATGAAAAGGGGGAAGAATTCGTACAGAAAGTTCAACAAGATTGGCGAAAGGTAATATTATGTGTAGAATATCAAAGAAATAATAATTTAACTTTATTTTCAAACAACACATGAACAAATGTTACATGTGGAATAATACATGGCAAAATCCGTATCACATGCCGTATCATCCCGAGTTACCAATATCGGCACCAGGGCCTCTGCTCGAGGGCTGATATTGGTCGAGGGATGATACGGCATTTGATACGGATTTTGCCATGTATTATACAGTTTATCATATATTTAAACAGAGGACTACTAATCTGAAAAATACTGTCAAAAATTGAAATCGGTTTGAGAAATTGCATGTATTGTGTGAAGAGGAAATTTTCAAAATAGGCGGAGAGGACTAGAAGTTTTGGACTAAATCTAACATGTAAAGGAAAAAAGTTTGCTAGATTTTTTTTAACTGAACCTCATAAAACAATTTCACCCCAAACAAATCTTTGTTATCCTCCTCCCCCAAAAAAATTTTGCCCCCCTAAACCCCCCAAATTTAACCCCCGAAATTATTTGTTTAATAAAAAAATAAGATTGAAAAAAATATTCGAAAATGGTATGTGAAAAGGGTAAGCCATGCGATAAAGGGTATGCGATAAACGGTAAACCATGAGTAGTGAAGCACGTTACCCTAGACCACTTTTCTTCCCATAGACCTAATGTTTAAATCCCGAAACTGTTACCGATTATGCAAATGAGCTAATTAACCACGCCCATTTCCCTTATTTGGTCAAAAACCCTACTTTCAAGCGTCAAGAACGTAGAGCACCGTGAGCGTAGCGAAATGGTGTGAGAGTGGTGTGACGATTGGGGTGGGGCAACCGGGATCAGTATTCTAACCCTAACCTCTTATTGTTTATCCTGTTTTTATGCTTCGTCTTTTGTTCATAGCTATCTCCTGTTGTTTTGTGTACTCTGGAGTCTGTGTTTTGTTTTGTTACCAAGCTTTTGCACCTGTTTATTGTTTTATCCCGTTCTGTGTAATTATTGATTTTTTGGTGCATTTCCCTCATCGTTTCCTGTATCTATATACTTTTCAATAAGGCA
This sequence comes from Modiolus philippinarum, assembly GCA_002080025.1. Lineage (NCBI taxonomy): Eukaryota > Metazoa > Mollusca > Bivalvia > Mytilida > Modiolidae > Modiolus > Modiolus philippinarum. Next base: position 11,157 of record MJUU01061370.1, read on the forward strand.
ATAAATAATAAACTAAATTACAGATATATACATATTTATTTCCCCGTCATGAAGCAAGCATGGGTCGGAGAGCCATCCACATGATGCCTTTACAATTTAAAATCCGTACGGCCTCGTGCTATAATCGTCCATGGCCACTCTTTTGTCAAATACGATTCTATAGTCTTTATTTTGATATACGGACAGTAGTTTCATATTATCTCGTAGGATCCGAAAATTATCGGTCATAGTCTTCACATCGTTTCTGTTGTTTATCACCATGTCTTTAATCGTATCGAAGTTGATGATCAGGGCATTCTTGTAGTTCAGCGTTATTCCTTTCACTTTACACGCAGTTTCGGTTCCATCGTTGTCCGGTGTTGCTAATCTGTAGGCATAGTTCTTCGGTCCACCGGCTACAAATTCCGTAATTCTATTTCCAACTATTTCATCTGTTAGTTCTCCTAAGTAGTCTCCTAATTCCGGTTTCCAAGCTCCCGATTCAGATGTAAATACAATGGAATCTGTATCTGCGTAGATTGCGCGGGTGTTCAA
>MJUU01061371.1:0-18281 GCA_002080025.1 Modiolus philippinarum
GGTCACTTTGGCCTATATTTTCCGCTTGAGTGACTTATATTCAAGTTTATGTCTGAGTTCAGATCTCAGTCATTGTACATGGTAGGATCATCTAACCTTGCATGTGCATGCATCTCTGATGGTAGGTCAGCATCCGGGCAAAATTAGGTCACTTTGACCTAGACCGTCCGTTTGAGTGACTTACATTCAAGTTTACGTCCGAGTTCAGATCTCAGTTACTGTACATAGTAGGATCATCTAACCTTGCATGTGCATGCATCTCTGATGATAGGTCAGCATCCGGGCAAAATTAGGTCACTTAGACCTATATTTTCCGCTTGAGTGCCTTACATTCAAGTTTACGTCCGAGTTCAGATCTCAGTCACTGTACATTTTAGGATCATCTAACCTTGCATGTGCATGCATCTCTGATGGTAGGTCAGCATCCGGGCAAAATTAGGTCACTTTGACCTATATTTTCCGCTTGAGTGACTTACATTCAAGTTTACGTCCGAGTTCAGATCTCAGTCACTGTACATGGTAGGATCATCTAACCTTGCATGTGCATGCATCTCTGATGGTAGGTCAGCATCCAGGCAAAATTGGATCACTTTGACCTAGATTTTCCGCTTGAGTGACTTACATTCAAGTTCATGTCAGGGATCAGATCTCAGGTACTGTACATGGTAGGATCATCCTGCATGTGCATGTGCATCCATCTGTGATGGTAGCTCAGCATTCAGGCAAAATTAGGTCACTTAAACCTACATTTTACGCATGAATGACTTACATTAATGTATACATCTGAGTTCATAGCTCGGTAACTGTACATTGTTGGTTCAGGTAACCTTGCATATGCATGCAATTTTGAGAGTATGTCAGCATACAGGCAAAATTTGTTTGCTGTGACAACGTGCCATAACGAGGCAAAGTTTGTAATCGTTGATTACCCATATTTATTACCCTAATCAGTGACTACGATTTCTTGCAGACCAAAGGTAATTTTTCAAGCTTGTGACGTCACGGCGGAAACTCCTATAACGGTTACGTATGATGCTGTCGTCGTCGGCGGCAATGTCGTTGTCGTCGTTGTCTGTAGACACTTTTGTTTGTTTGGTCAATAACTTTAGTTCCAGTCGACCAATCCTTATGAAATTTTAACACAATGTTTCTTGACACAAACAGAATGCTTGGCATAGTTTTGGTCATTGTGGCCATACCTGTTTATAAAAAAGGGACCAAAAGGGCTTAATTTGATGTTTTCACACATTTGACTGCAGAATTTTTATTATTCATCAGATTTTGATGGCGTTTCTTTCAGTGTTCTCCTGAGGAAATTTTCAGTCATTAGAATGTTAAAGGATTTCATGTCATATGTACCGTTCATGAGATAAATGTGGCCCAAAAAGTCCGAATCACAAAAATTATATATTTTTTTTATTTTAAGTCCTATTTTGATGCAGTTTTTTTTCAATAGATTCCTTATGAAAAATAAATTTGGCGCTTAACTATTATATTTTTTTATATAACTTGTTTCCTTTGGGAGGTATGACGGGCGAAACGGGGCTAAGATTGCAAATGTGCACATTAAATAATTTTTTTTCTTTGGATTCCTCTTGTTGTAAGCTATCAGTTGTTTGTAAACAGATTTTTAGTAGCTCTAAGGGGTCAAAGGGGCCAAAATGGCAATTTTCCTAAATATGAAATTTCTTCGGGTTTATATGTTTATTTTTCTTTTGATTTTTCTTTATATAAGCTGTCGGTAGTATGTCAACAGATTTAGCATATCTGTTTCAAATTCTGAGCTTTCAGTTATCAAAAGGGCTAATATTTATGTTCCCTAGTTTGTATCCAGCTAATTACTACGCCAGTCTCCTTAATGTATCCATCTAGTTACTGTGTCAAGCTCTTTACTGTGTCCGCATTCAATTTAGTTTACACTTGTTCAAATTTCAGCGGTCGGCATCCTGCGGTCGTATCATGTTGAGCTCCGCGTAGTCCTTTATTGGTCAAGGCAGACCATATGGTCAACACCTGGTTTCCACTATTTCTCCTTGACCACTGATCAGAAAGTAATTAAACTTACATATTTTATATGTGCATTATGTATTTTGTTTCCCAATAATTCCTTTTTCCCAGATTTTTTACATGTTTTGGACTTTGTCATTTTAGCTCGACGCCAAAAGCTGGGTTCCTCTACTCCTCTTAAACCAATGATTGGAATTTCAGGAAACTTATGAAGGAGCTATTATCATAATGTAGATGTTCACTATGTATTTTATTTTCCAATAATCCCTTTTTCCAGATGTTTAAGACAATTCAGCAAGAGATGGGGGCGGGGATATTTGTGGCCCACTAGGCCACAGTAACTCTAGTTTTGGCAATGTAGATTCATAATCTGTTGTGTTGTTAAAAACACGAGATGTTGACAATTTTGTTTCGATGTGTCAGTTTTCTCTTATGCATTTTGTTACTGCCCTCCGTTAACAAATTGCCAAGGTATGCACGTCAGTTTATGCAAGTCCCACAAAAAGCTGTCTTGTATGACACTGTTCACCTGTCATCGTATGCAGAGCTCTTACATAGTTGCAATTTCTATTTGATCTTTTACAGACATTGTTACGATACTTAGAGGACGGTCATTTGATTTTCGGGATGTAGGTGGTTGGGGGTTAGACCATTGAGTAAACAATAACTAAATACCGAGGTTACTGTGAATTTACTTTCTGCATATGCGCATTTGGACGACTTACAAATATACAAATAATATAATTTGGTACCAATGAAAATAAATATCCTAATCCTTCTTGTCCTGGGAATTAATATTTTAATGAGACATTGGTGATAATAAATAATTTGTTCGAGATGGACATGAAAAAAAAATTAGATTTTCTAGTCCAAATCGCCAAAGCCCCCCCCCCCCCCCCCCCCCCCCCCCCCCCCANCCCCCGCCCCGCCCCCACCCCTCATCCCCCGAAAATGAAATTTTTGATACTAAGGTCATTCCCTTTCCATAGCAGTGAAAGAATCCTTAAAGATCTTGCTGCTGCTGTCACTGCTAGAAAACACGCCTTTTTGAGTTCATAGATATTAATTCTGCTGCTGATTTGATAATACTGAGAATACCATTCTATTTGATTTTAAGAGTGTATTCAATTTTGCCCCTTTCTGATGTGACATGTCAAAATTTATTCGGTATATTTAATTGACGAAACTGGCAGTCTTTCTTGTTTCATTAAGTACTTGGAACAGTTTTATTTTAATTGACGTGTTGGTGCCCTTTCTTCTTTTATTATACATCTTGCTTCTCAGTCCAACAAACCCCTTTGATTGGAATTTATTCGATTTTGCCGATGAGCTTTTTATGACGACCAATAGCCACAAGCGTTGTGTTTTCTTTCACTTTACGATATATTGATGATGCTATTTCATTTAGTAATATTCAATGAGCACTTAAATTTTTTACATTATAGTCAACTGGGATTAAAACACTACAGAAATCCTAAGCACTCGCGAGTAGTAAAATCCATTTTGCCCCGTTTACAGCGTTCATGTATCTCAACCTATTCGATATGCTCGAACATCCTCCCTATACAAGAGCTTCGCAAATAATCAAATCTACCAACCCAAAAATATGAAAAGGAAAGCTTGAAATTCAAACTCCGCAAATTAATTAATTAATTAATTAATATTTAAAAAATTATTTTGAGAAATGGGTTCACGCCATATTTCATCTGGATACGTTCTGGATACAGTGCCTCATTAAACTTGTTCAGGTGGCTTAGGTAGTATTATGAATTATTTTGAACCATTTCACTATCAGATTTTGCACATATTTCGGTATATGGATTTCCAAATATTTTGATTTGATCTGCACTGAAGAGGCATAAGTTGTCGAATTGAGCTCTACATTAACAGTTATTTCGGTATTTTGTAAGTCTTTAACACACACATCGTCTGGATACGGTGTAATATGCGTACACATCAACGAAACAAATGTCCGTGCACCTCAGACAAACTGGCTTACGTGGCTTTGGTAGCATTATCAATTATTTAGAGGCTTGGTTTCACCCTCATGCTTCATCAGACTCTCAACGAAACTGGTTAAATGTCCGTTCACCTTAATGAAAATGACTTCCGTGGCTTCCGTGGCTTACGTTTGCATTATCGATTATTTTAATCCACGAGTTCACCCCAGTCCTCACCTGGGTACGATCTAATGCCTTTCATCTCAACGAAACTGATTTAAATGTAGTTTAGGTAGCATTATCAATTATTTTGAGCAATGGGTCTACCCACATACCTTATCTGGATACGGTCTAATGTCAGTGCAACTCAACGAACATGGTGATCCAAGCGTACGCAGCATTGTTTACCCTAATAACCTAACCGGATACTAGAGTTATTAGAGCCATTTTCCTAGAGCATGTAGTCAAAAAGTTTGGTTAGTTTGCTTGCGTTGCTTGTTCAGGCGTTTAAATATAAGATTACTGGATGCATACAATAGATGTGTGGAAACTTTATTTTTTACAGTATTCTTAGACTTGGAGAATATTTGTTTACTGAAATCGATGTATGTGACTTGAATATATATCATACAAAACCTTTTAAATATAATAGTTCAAAAATATGTGGTTCTGCTGTAACAAAAGGCCACATATTTTTTTCGATACAAGATGCCCGTTCCCATAAAAATACCAATAAATCTTATATTTTGTTTTATTCAGGGTGTGAGGGGTGGACATAGTTCTAATTAAACAAAATTGCAATATGATTCTTTTTCTGTTCTAAATACAAGACTCCTTGTTTTTTCCTTGGAACACATTATAATTACAGTTTTAAGGTTCTTGCAATTAACCTCTTGCAAAAATACATTTTTTTTGGATTCTCAATTTGAAGTGGGTAGTTAATTGAACATTGTGAGCCTAACGGATGACTGGAACATCATTATTATGCCATAATTGTTGTTAGAGCTTCATAAAACATTATGATGTTTGATGTCTTATCAATATAAATATGTATTGATTGATTGATTAGTTAGAGTTTAACGTCCAATGAGCAATATTTCAGCTATATCAGGACGAGAACAAGTTAATCAATTCAAAACAAATTGTAAGTAAAAGAAGAAAGAAATAAAGGTGGAAGGGACAACCGGGGCAACGACTTTTGATTGCCACTGGAAAAGGGGAGAAATGGGTAGGGGCAGGAAATTTAGCCTTCTATACGACACCCAGTGCGTCTGCTCTCTTTAGAGAAATATAGAAGGGGTCTTTATACTGCATGGAGCGTGGCGTTTCTCCACACAGTTTGGCTACAATGGTTCGCGGTCAGGCTTTCCGTATTATGACCTGACTACCCCGCAAAGACAGGGCATTCCCCTATCCACCACCTGGGGACGCGCCCGGCAGCTCTGTAGCCAAAGCCCCTGAAAACCTATTCAGGTGCCGGGAAATATGTATTGAGATACATGTATTTCCGATCCTATCATTTCAAAGACGAAACATTGTAAATTATTGCCTTTTTAGACCTCTCCATTTACGTTCTAATGCGTATTATAATGACTTTATACTTGAATGAGGAATATTATTTTCAGAATTCATATTTCAAACACAGAATATTGCGACAGATTGACATTTAACTGCAGTTGATATTAGGGCACATGGACCAACCTATTGTTCTAGAAAAGGTAAGTTAGAAGATACTGTAGACAGAAGTATTCTCTGAATGTAACAATAATGTATGTTAAATGATTTATAAATGGTTTTCCTATTGAGCATTCTGTTCTTTGACATTGAGATCGGCTGAAATGAATAGTTACATTTTCTAACTGATCAAGAATAGATTTTGGTGTGAACATTCAATACTTAATGAATAAATAAAGGGAAACGGAGTTTTTAAATATACATGGGACAAAATGCCTCTAAAACATGGTAAGATTAAGAAAATGGAACAAAGCGTTATTGTTGTTCTTCATTTTGAAGTTCCCATGAGGTTTTCAGCAAAGAGCAAGCGCTCTACCTGGAAGTAAATTCAAGACAACCCTTAGCACTTCCTAAATGTTGAACAATGCTACATTCATGTATCTTGACTTTTGGTCAAGGATGCGGGGTCTTCAATTCAATACAAAGAACTGTTTTAATTGCAACTATTATATTTACTTTCAGTATAAATTTCTTGTATTATGTAATATATGAATATGTGAGCAAAGAGCTTGTACATTCTCTTCATCATTTCACCGAAACAAGTACTGAGATTCTTTGCATGTAAGATACCTCGAGTCGAGAAGAAAGGAGATTCGACCTTATTTATTTCGCCTTTTATTGAGATCATTTTTGGTTCTTTGTTTTCTATTACCTTTATGTTTAATGTTGCTATCTACACTGAAAAGACACGAGTCGACGAAAGGTTCAACAACTTATTTGAAATAAAATAGAGACGATTAACAGTGTTAATAATATTGGCTTAGTTTTTGAATATCCATGTCAAATGGACAGAAAGTTCCGAGAAAATACTGTTTCTTTTATGTTGTGTAAGATCCCTCCTATAGGTTGTGAGAGATCTATAATCAAAAGTAATTAAACTTTCCAATGGGACTTTACCCATGTCTTATGGTGGAATATAGACATAAGAAATAAAGTACAGAAAGACCCTGTGAAACAAAACAGTAAATAAAAGTATATATGATCTTTTTCGTTAGTTTCACTAAGTGAAAATGTCTTCAGTTTTTAATCAAGATATTTCAGAACCAGTCTTTAAAACTTGTATAGTAAGTGAGAACCGAACCGTCAATCTAAAACGAATAACCCAAGGACAATGACAACATCGGAAATAACAAAGAAACAGAGACACAACATGAGAATGGTACAGAAAAGGAAAATGAAGATAAACACACACATAGATATTATATATCTATAACTTTTTCCCGAAGCGATGAATTGTAAGCGTGTTGAGTAGATATTACCTATGAAGTCGAAGAATGTATAGGAATGCGGACATAAAGGATATAATATGTTATATCTCACCAGGTATTTACTTTGATATGATCGGTGTTTTCCCTATTTTTCCCATTAAGTAATTTGATATAACATTTGATATTACGTAAGACATTGTCTGATATTTTTAATCGAATGGGAAGATATGGAAAGCATCCAAATATCCCAGACAAATATGTTCAAATGCTAATTTGTGAATTAAAATGGGGTAATAACTAAAATTGCTGAATAGAATTTTCAAGAACCAAAGTCCAAGATTCTTAAAGACAAAGCAAATGGAAAACCATAGGAGAAATGTCCACCACAACGGTCCCAGGGTTAATCTGGTTTTAAGGCGCTCCAAAACTCAACAGCAATCATAGACAGTTAAAAAAAAGATCATCCTATAGTATTAAAAAAAAAGTCTTGAACCAGATTTCGAACAGATTAACTTCAAAATTTTTCCTCACGGGACTAATAACTTTAAAGAACTTTTTTAATGATCGTAAGAGAGGGAATTTTTTAAGCCTTGATTTATAAGGCGGTCCCGAAGAAGCCCATGTCTAATTAATATGTGTTAGCTTTTGCATAGCGAATCAACTGGGAAACATGCATATAGCAAATAAGAAACTTCAAGTTATTTACATGTTTATACTAAAACAGATAATCAGTAAAAAATATCACATCTTCTATGTTTGATAAGATCCTTCGCAAAGTAGAACGTCCCTGGTTGTGAGGTATGTATGATAAAAGCATGCAATCTTTCTTATGGGGCCTAAACCCTGTCTTGTGGTGGAATAAGACCCATGCAGCTTAATAAACATTTATTCATGCATAGTTTGTATGCCCCTATTTTTTTTTGTCTGATTAATGTTTATTATATAGATTTGCTGTAAATATCATTCCTTCTGCTTTAACTGTGGCTAATTTTCTCTGTGACACCATATTGTTTACTAGTATCTGTTTATCACATTACTTAATGTTGACACTGTTTTCCTATTCCTACTTTCTATTTTATGATAAGACATGAAATATGCAAACAAGGTATAATAAAAATGTAATTGTACAGATATAACGAACTGACACATGTATTTAAAATGAAAAAGTTTGTTATAGCTTAAAAACCCCAGTAATCTATTTTTAGCTATGGTAAATCCACCCGATCATAAAAGGTAAAGAAATCACTTATTATACCGAATTAACTACAGTTTCAAGTTCTGCATTTTATGTGAAGGTAAGTCTTTTTCAAATATTATAAAGTACTGATAAATATTGTGTAAAACATATTTTGTGAATCTTTAATATGAAGCTGGATTGATTCTAATATTTTTGATAGGCACATCAGGTGTTTTCCCTTCCTATACCCAATGACTAAAAAGAATTGTTAAAAGCCAAATTCCATGAGACAAAAAGACTAATCTTATACCACCAGAAAATTGCCGACCACAATGGTCCTGACTTGGAACAGACATTTAAGACTTCATTACTTTGAATATTGTGAAAAGACCATTTTTTTTTCTGAATTGGTATTAAGATAATAATTTGTTGCCCTAGTCAATGGCAACTTTTAAATAATAATAATTAAAAAAAAAAACACAAAACGAAAGGATACGGAGTAAATGCACATGACAAAGTCTCTACAAATACACAATGAAAACCATCAGTGGAACAACGGTTTTATTGTTGTTAAGTCGAGCAACCTGCATGTAACATGAGATAATTATTGCTTAGTCGTATTATGTAATACAAAAATGCAGTTAAAGTATATTTAAGAGTAATAAATTGAATTAAATTGCTTTGTAAGATAATGGGTTTTAACCACCCCTTTTCCCACAGGCGCCTTAATTCCATTAACAACTCTGAAACATACTTTAGCTCATTTAAAGAAAAAATATTAGAAATATAAAGGCTGACATAGAATCTTCCACTCATGTCAATTTATTTAAGCTACATGAACAAATACAGGGATATAGAGTAAATGTACATGGGACAAAATCCCTGTAAATACATTGTAATATCTTTTTTTATTTTTACAAAACAATAATGCCAAAATGTTGAATTTTGATAGTTCATTCATAAATCAAATCAAATCAAATCAAATATTTATTGATAGATAATCCAAAAAAGGATTGTAATCAATACACAATACAAAATAACATCAAACAATAAACAAATATTTACAAATATTAGCTATATTATGAGAAAAAAAATATAAGTGCTTATTATCGTTATGGCCGAGGAGGCTGAAAGTACACACATTAACCGTACACAAGCATTTCTAAATTCCTATTCTGTATAGTTTACTAATACCTTCCATGCAATACTTATTAATATCATAATCATTACTCGATAGAATAAATCTAAATTTCTCATCTTCGGACAATTGAACAAAACTAGAGACAATATTGGATAGGTTATTAATAAATTCTGTATGTGTGTCAGATAAATGAGCACATCTACTTATAAAATGTAATTCATCTTCAATTCCCAATTTACAAAGATGACAAATTCTGTCTTCTAAAGCTAAGTTTTTGTGTCTACCAATTTCAATTGCTAGACTACTACTAGTAATTCTGATTTTAACAAAATCAGAAATAATTTTCTTCTCTGTGTCAATTTTAAAAAAATTCAATTCTTAACTTTCTAAATATTACCTTGTTAGAATTAATATCATGGAATAGTATCTCCTCCCAGTATAAGATAAAATCTTCTTTTAACTTACTATGCACTGAATAAAGTATCTTCTTTTAATGAGTTTTGATTTTCCCAAATGTAATCAAATTTTAAAATATGTTTAAAGATACTCTTCATCAGATCTACGCCGAGGAGATCAACAAGATTGCACTCTCCGCAAAAGACGACAAGCGTCACATCCTCCCCGACGGCATCAGCATCCTCGTCCATGATCACTAACGAATCGCCCAAGACTGAGGCGATTGATCCCACCCCAGAATTTCACAAGTTCCATGAGCCTTGGGTTAATCTTGGGTAAATCTTCTCGCTTCGCTGCCCATTGACTCTTGGCAGGCTCTGACTGGTGCGGATGCCCATTCCTCCTCCATCATCCTCCCCCACGATCCCACGGCGTCAGCTCTGCATATAAATAAAATGGGCAAAAGTAAACGTAGATGGAATCCTGCGAGCTTCGTCAGACATATTAATTCAAGGCTGGAATATGCGAATGAATATCGTCAGAAGATGGATCTCTATGAGAAGCAATGCGAGCTCAGAACCCGCCTCTAGCAGAAGAAGGCTCAAGAACGAGCACTATATACTAGTATGCAGAAGGTTCAAAAGATAGAGAAATTTATCGAGTGAACGGCTTTCTCCCCTACCAGCCCCTCTTGAATCTAGAGCTGGAGGAAGCTGCCAAAGCCCTAAGAATCCCTCGATTCAGAGGGGTATTCATGCGCAATGTCCTATCACCAACCCCACACTCCATCGAATGCGGCATCCTGAATTACGACGATCGCGATGGCCCCGGTACGCACTGGACGTGCTGGCACAAGCGTGGAGGACTCAAAGTCTACTTCGATCCTTACGGCCTACCCCCACCCAACGAGATCGTCGACTATCTGAGGCCGGAGATTCGATAATACCGATGAGCTTCAGCGTCGCGGCGATATGGTCGCGGGCACTTTTGCGTTTACGTATTAAAGCTTCTTTCGGAAGGTCGGACGCTCTAGGAGGTGATCTTCGATCTAGAGATAAATGAATAAGTTTGGATCTCACTCTAGGAAGCGCATGCCCGTCTGGTGGATGCAACACGATCTCGATATGAACGATCATCGCATCACCAGTCTTGGATTGCCGCGGGATAGCTTAGACGCCGTGACGAAGAAATGGGTCAATCAGCAGCTTAAAGAAAGTACCGTATATCGGGATTTTTTCGCGTGTGGCGTTTGTCTAATTTTCGCTATGTTCGCGGTAGGCAACCATACGCGAATTTCAGCCTCCGCGTAAATTTCATTGCCCATTCAGATGCATTAGATTCAGTATAAAAACGCGAATTATGAACTTAGCGAATTTTTCACTGGCCTGTTTTACACCCAAATCGCGAACAAAACCCGACGCGAAAATAACCCGATATACGGTATGAAAGACACGGACGAGCTAGATTCAGAAGTTAAGCAGATGCAGATGACCATCGAGCGGATTCAAAGGGAGTACGACGCATTCCTCAAAGACCTAACCAAAAAGCTGACGACCGTAGAAGATGGCAAAGTCGATAAGTCAGAGTGCGTCTCGACCAATGGCGGTTTGATGATTACGAACCTAGACATGCAATAGTATCGCGTGCTAAATATCCCACTCCCAAGACGGATAGCGAGCACATCACCAAAGCCGTCTACGAACGCTTGCAAGCGGATCTAGACGCATTAAGGCTCTTCGTCGAGCTGAAGCATGTGTAAATCAAGACTCTCTGGTCTCTCTTTCGAGGGACCGGTAAGCCTGCTGGGGATCATTGCCAGTCGGACTCTTTAACCCGTAAATTGAAAGATGCTGGATATCCCAACCACTTCACGAAGATTTCCATGACCCCACCCCTGGTTCGCCGCCGTAGGATATATTCGATGCGAAAGACATTCTGCTCGGTTCCCTGGATCTCCTCACCGTGGAAATCCTTGAGGCGATTGGTTGGTGGCTGCGTTGCTAGGGCCTGAAAGATGGTGAAGACTTCCTCTGTCAAGCGCGGAGTATATCCCTTCTCGAAAGTGCCCTACTTCTTAATGATCCGGACTTTATCAACGACGTCGAATCGATGAGGCTTCATGGTTGGGAGATCTCCGTAAAGATTCCAGAAGGCCTTGGCCTCGTGCTCTTTCTTGCTGGCGGCGGTGGGAGTCATTTTGGTGGGTCGATGCTGGGTGGTATTATAAGGGCGGACGAGATCGTCCAAGACGGGAAGGTAGGTTCGCGTAGAATTTTATGATTCCAGCGCTCCACCACGCCCGATTTCTCCTCATTCTCCGTAGAGTAGAGCTCGACGTCGTGTTTCTGGAGCAGATCCTTCATCTCATGATTATAAAATTTCGTGCCCTTATCGGTCCATAGCTTCTGCGGGATGCAATCCTTGAAGATGGTCCGGAAGGCATCTCGCACCGTCGCACCTTTCTTATCTTTGAGCGGCATCAACCAGCCTTACTTGGAGAAGACGTCGATGATGCTGAAGAAGTATTTGAAGCCTCGATTATCCAGGGAGAAGGCGCTCATATCTACGAGATCGGCGGCCAAGGTATCACCCCGCCTACCACCACGCGACGCTTCTGGAATTTGCGTTGGACTGGCTTATGTAGCTCTTCGGCTAGCTCATCCGACCATCTTCCTTTTGTTACCTCACGCCCAGCCCAAATCGTGCCTTGGTGCCGATGATAGGTCTGTCGATGCCACGCTCAAAGCTTTCGCGAGCAGTGGGATTAGGAATGGCATCAAGGGAGGCTAGCATGGTCTTATCGCAGATCGCATTGCGTGTGGCCGTATCCTTTTGCTTGGCATAGCGTAGACCGTGGTGGTAGGAGGCCTGATCCACGCGATTGATGGGCACTGACCGGGGTTTGGGGTGCCGTCTGCCTACAAACGCTTATTAAGCTTGATCACGCGGCCGGTGAAATTATGCCCCGGTTAGTTCATTTCCACGGGCATGCGATTGAACATCTTATTCCAGATACCAGCGCCTGACGCAGCGATAAATTGGGATTTCTGGGAGCCGAAGACGGCACAGGTCCCAATCCTCCGCGGCTGCCCATTTCTTGTCACTACCTCGCTCAAGCCTTTCGTCACCGTCTTAGTTTTGCATTTCAAGCAGTACATTGCCAATTTATATAGATAAATGGACGTTGAAGACCTTACGTACGATGAGAGAGTAGGCATAATCACTTTCTCCTCCCGCAGGTCTGATCACCGGAAAATCGGACTGCGGCAAAACGACACTGCTGAATAACCTCCTCCTGCACGACGGATGGCTCGATTACGATCGACTCTACGTCTTCGGAAAATCAATCGACCAGCCCATTTATCAGCTGCTGCGGCGGACGCTGGGGAAAGGATTTTCGAAAGACGATATCCGCGAGTTTCTTTCGATCAAGGATCGCTATCCGCACTCCTTGATCGACGTGGTGGACGCGATGAAGCCACCACATAAACCAAGTGGTATCGAGCCCTTCTTCGCAAGAATCTCATGGTCTTCGACGACTTGATGCTCATAGAGTAGAGCAAGTGCAAAGATTACTACATGCGCAGGCGCCATTACAACGTGGATTCCTTCTACCTCTGCAAAATTACTTCAAGCTCCCGCGAAATCGATCCGGGAGAATGCCAACTTCAGCTTACACTTGGAACAGGATGCCAAGTATCGCGATCATATCCACCGGGACCATTGCAGCGATCTCACCCCGGCTCAGTTCGATACCCTATGCAACCGCTCTTGGACCAAGCCTCACGGATTCATGACCATCGATCTCACGAGCCCAAAAACGGCTTGAAAGTATCGATGCAATCTGGATGAGTCCTATCGAGTATAAGATAAAGAATGAATCATTTGCAGGAATTTTTCCTGGAAAATCAAAGGGACTTGGATCGGGAATTCGAGAAATCTCCCAAGACCCCACCCATGAATGCAAGTACCAATGGGAGCGAGTGCTTATTAACGGCATGGACCCAGGATATATATACAGAAGATGCGATGCCGAAAGGTATAGTCGCTGCACCGATGAGCAGGATTTCGAGGGAAGATACTATAACTCCCATTCCAAACGATGGCCGCCGCCCGGACCCAGTGCTGCATCATGACGGTTCGCGGTCATCAATGCACGTACCCTTCCATATCACCAAGCGATAAATGCAAGAGGCATTCGAGGCTATTTCCTACGGCATGCTGCCGGTGTTGAGATCCGATCGCTCGGGGTAAGGCTTTGGACCGTATCCGCGAAGAGATTATTACCATGCCCAAATTCACCACCCTCTGGTCGGGCGTAAAAGTCCGGATGGTGGGGAGTACGATAATAAAACCGCGGGGAGGACGGAGGTCTTCTGCTCCCCCAAATGCACAGACGCTCAGGGGCGTTCGTCCCATCGCTTAGGGGTGTTCGTTCAATAGCCTAGGGGCGTTCGTTCCATCGCCTAGGGGTGTTTGTTCCATCGCTTACGGGCGTTCGTTCCATCACTTAGGGGCGTTCATCCCATCGCTTAGGGGATTTCGTGATGCTATAAATGAAATGACGTTCATCAAGATCAACGATCCTAAACAGCGTGAGGCGCTTGCTGGGGACCTGCAGGAGACCAAGCGTAGTATCCAGCCTAGCGATATGCAGCGTCGTCTGGATAAGATCGGACTCAGTCGTGACCTTTCCAAGATATTCAAGCCCGTCGTCGAGACGCAAAAGGAGACCACTTCCCAGATCACCAAAAAGATCGATGATCTCACCCTACCCGCCCCCTGCCTGCCCTTCCTCCTGCCACCGAGGACGACGACAACGACTCTCTACCCATCGTTCAAGTACTGACTACCAAACTCGGTCCTCGAGCAACCCATTATTTTCAGCTCAGTATGACTCCCAAAACAGATCATACCTTTGGATTGCGAGTGGAAGACGGCACCATCATGATCGGGAGTCTACCCGTCACTTTCGACGGTGACGATATCATTTTCAACGCCGAGCGCTATAGGGGTACCCCCGGCCTATGGGAACTCATGGCTATGAAGCATCCCGAAGATTTCGAGGTGGACGACCTGAATACCTATGGCGATATCCTACGAGCATCGATTGCCATATACCGAGGCAATTCTGCACTCTCGCAGACCCCAAGGCTAGCAAAAGCAAGAAGTGGAAGGAGATTGTGTCGTACCTCTATAAGCAAGATAAGAATGGAAGTGGGATCGGGACCGTCTTTCTTCCCAAATGCTTCGACCAGTTGCTAGATTGCCTCGATCTTTGAGCCGCCGCCTACCAGGCTGGGAATAATGGGATGCGCAACGGAATCGTGGCCATCCTCGACGCCATGAGGAAAGCCAATCATATCAGCAGGGAGGAGTACGACGAAAGTATCCAGGAGTACGAATTCATCGAATACCATCACATCACCGGGACGCAGCGGGATCCGGCACCGAGATCCGCCTCAGCATCGAGTCGCAGGATCTCTTCCTCCATCCATCCCAGAGCTACCTCTTGATGGAAGGGAGGCTCCAGAAGAATGATTGGACGGCCTTTGCCGATGCCAACCTCATCTCCCTCATTAATAATGCAATGATGTTCCTCTTCAAATCCATCAGCTACAAGCTATCCGGGCAGACGATCGAGCATTTGAACGATCCAGGGGTCGCCACCACCATGCTGGGCCTACTCACGTATCCTGACGATTTCTCCAAATCCCAAGGCCTCAACCAGCTATGGGTCAAGGATACCTCCGCAGACGCCGCCGCCGAGAATCTATGATTTACCGCGCGAAAGGCATACGTCATCGCTAAGCCGGCCAATAAGGGATCGATCTCCTTATTCGACCCCTTGAAGCATTTCTTCGGTTTTGCCCAGGACTACGAAAAGCTGGTCTACGGATTCAAGCATGACCTAACTCTCGTCCGCGCATTGGATAATGACGCCATCTTCCGGGATGCTGCTAATATAAACGATCCCGGCAAGATCGTCCTCAGCAATTTCTCCTGGTTCATCCCCCACGTCATGCCCTCAGACGACCAGAGGCTGCGGCTCTATAAGACCACCAAGAGCAAGGTGAAGCTAGATATCGGCTTCCGCATGAGGCAGTGCGATTCGATTGGCGTTCCCGAAAGCAATGAATTCACCTGGCGCATCTCGACCCGAAGCAGCCCCGAAAGACCTCGATGGGTGATCGTCGCCTTCCAGACCGATAAGAGTAACGATTAAGAAGCCAACCCCGCCATCTTCGATCACTGCCGCGTGAATAATATCTGGGTCTCTTTGAATTCCAAGAGATATCCCGCCGTGGGTTATCGTGTCTCCTTCACGAATCAGAAGATCTCCAGGCTCTATAAGGAAGTCGCCGATTTCTGCTGGAAATTCTTCAATATGGATCACCTGGTGAGCAATCCAGACATCACCCCGGATCTCCATACCCTCTTCGTATTCGACGTCTCCCAGCAGAGCGAGCGGCTCAAGGACTCGACGATCGACGTCTATATCAAGGTAAGATTCGATCGCAACGTCGCCGCCAATACACAAGCCTACGCTTTGGACATCTCCGATCGCATCCTCAAATTCGAATCCAATGGCCAGAAGATGAGCGTCATATTTTAGACTGAAGCTTAGGTCTGCAGTAAATAAATGGAAAAAAATCATATTCAACTACTGTTTGCAATCCGACCCGCCGAAGTCTTTGCCATCTTGGTGAAAGCTAAAAACCTCCAGAAGCACTACGACGGCCTGGAAGAATGGAAGCAGAGACTGGTATCCGCTTTCTACGTCACCATCTGTAAATAAATGGACGCTTCACTTTTGTGGAAAATCGCCACCAATATCGAACCCAAGCATGGGTTCTCATTCATCGTCTCTGGGGACGATAGTCAGATCTTGACTCACTTCAACCCATCCCTCCGACTGCGTGAGGAGAACTCTTACAAGATGGCCCTCGTGAATTGGAGACGTGCTACTCCATCCCTAATATCCACGCCGGAAATAATTCCTTCCGCTACTCCCCAGACGAAGGTGCCCACTGGTTTCCAATCGCCCTGAGCACTGGCTCCTACGGCATCGACAATATCAATGATGAGATCCAGCGGCAAATGCGGCTCAGCAAACACAAGGCTAAGATCCTTCTCGATGCCAACCGCGTGACTTTGAGAGCAACGCTCACCCTCGCCAGAAGCTACCAAGTGATTTCGATGTGCCCAATAGCCTGAATACGGTACTTGCATTCGATCGCCGAACGTAAATCTACGACCGGAGAACGAATGAATACGTGGAGGGTTAGCATATCGTCGATATCATCAGCATCAATAGCATCCTCGTGAATAGTGATATCATCCATGGCAGTTACTAGTACGTCAACGGCAACCAGCAGTCCACCATCTATAGTTTCTTTCCCGGGGTCGATCCGGGCATGAAGATCATTCAGACCCCTAAGAATCTAATCTACTACCCGTGTCCTTGAAGACCATCAACCACATGCAAACCTACCTGACCGATCAAGACGGTCGCCCCATCGATCTGCGAGGGGAGCATCTCACCATCCGCTTCCACCTGCAAGAGGTATAAATAAATGGATTATCAAGAGTACTGTCTCAACTTGACGAAGGATCAGGCAGAGAAGATCCAGCGTGCGGCAAAGAAGGGTTGCCCCGTGAGCGTCCGATTGCTGTATGCCAACCTATCTGGTGGGCATAAAATGTTCCTTACTCAACGGCAGATCCAACGCATCACCAAGCTTTTGCAGAGTGGTAAGGGTGGTATGGTCTTGGAGATGAGCCCGAAGCAGGTGAGGTATAACGTAAAGAAAGGTTGATTTCTCCTCATGCTTGCAGGGCTCGCCTCTGCTGCGCTACCTATGCTAGCCAAAACCGTGCTGCCTGCTTTGGATGTGGGTGCCTTGAGCGGTTTGGATAGTGCAGCCATCCAAAAAGCCCTGGAATCCGGATTACATCTTAAGAAGGGCGGAAAAGTATGCTGCTTGAAACCCCAGGGTCGTGGTCTGCATCTCAACCTAGGTACTTTGCCCAATACTTACGGTGATGAATTGTACTTGAAGAGTGAAAATCGACTCTACGATGACTTGGCCCAAATAGCCCCTTCGGGAGTATCCTCCTGCTAGGCATGCTCATATAAATAAATGGACGAAGTAGATGCCAGTCATAACGCATGAATGGAAGAGGAGCTCATCGCAGAAATCAAGAGATATGATCATGAGCATGCGCTGAAAATCTATAACCGACTGGATGAGGTCATCTCCATTGCCCTGGGTACGTGTTCCGTGGGCAGTCTATTGCTGACCAGTGGTACGATGGGGTCTGCTCTGACCGGTGTAGGTGCTGTGGCATACATTCTCCTCGGTTCCCTCGCCTGCCTATGTACTACGGAAAATATGGCCCTATCCTTGATCCCGCGCCGAGTCGCCAAGAAGAAAAAGAAGCATCGAGATACGATGCGATTAGCCAAAACTTATAGGTCCCATCTGGCAGGTGAAGATGGTCTGCCAAAATTATTACTATGAGAAGGATCAGCTTCGTCAACCTTCTACTCCAATTAGTGAAGAACTGAATGCGCATGTGCCGTAGGTACGGTTCTTCCAATCGCGCCTCGCTCGGCTACGCCTCGCTCCCCGCTTATTCCCGAACCCTCCAGATAAAAAAAAAAAAAAATTCCC